>ML208613.1:5538-35530 GCA_004369065.1 Pluteus cervinus
TCGGTGGGAGGTGGTGAAGTAGAGATCCTAGACGACGAAGCAGCGCCGCGTGGATTTAGACCAGGGGATGTAGATATTAACGGAGGCAGCACATGACGTGTGCTTTGGTCGGCGGGATGTGGTGGAGTGGAGATCCTAGGTGATGAAGCAGCACCACTTGGATTGAGACCAGAAGGGGACATATATCTTGACGGAGGTAGCGTATGACAGTCGGTGAGAGGTGGTGAAGTGGAGAACCTAAGTGATGAAGTAGCACTAGGTGGACTGGAACCAGGAGGATACCTATATCTTGACAGCGGTGGCATATGATGTGAGTTTTCGTCAGTGGGGGGTGGTGAAATGGATGCCCTGGATGATGAAGTAGGGCTGTGTGTGCTGAAATCAAGAGACCCATATCTTGATGAAGGCAGCATATGACGCATGTTTTGGTCGGTGGGAGATGGCGAGATGGAGAACATAGACGATGAAGCAGCACGTGGATTGAAACCAGGAGGAGACCCAGATCTCGATAGGGATAGCACACCAGGTGGGACCTCATGGGGTGGTGGTGAAACGGATGCCTTGGGCGACAAAACCACATCCTGTGGATCAGGATCGGGGGGAGCGTTATCATCTTTCTCCCCATTTTCTGTGGGTGGGTCATGCAGAGGATCGGGCTTGGCGCGAGGTGAAAGGTGTAGACGAGGTCGAGGTGGGAGTTGAAATGTGGAAGATGAAAGGTTTGGTGTCACTGGCAAGAGAACATCAATGTTCTTACAAACAATACCAAGACTGGGGGAAGTCATAGTATCTTTGTCGGATGCTTTCGCTATCAAGCCCGCAGGTACTTTGGTCCCTTCCGACTCGAGTGCGGTGCGGGATGTAAATTTAGGGATGAAAGATGGAGGAACCGTTGCCCTTGAAGCCGGAATAGCACCCCCAGCTCCGAAGGAAGTAAAATTAGGAGGCGCGATGCCTTCCTCAACCAGGACATGGGAGGGTTTGGGTGCGGTCTGCGGCAAACCAGGGGGAACTTCGAAGGTGGGGCGTGGACAACCAGGTGAGATTTCGGGAATGAAACGCGGAGGGGTGGGTACTTCAGTGGCACTATGAACAGGACCGTGATCAGACGAAGTTGGAGTATTTGTGGTGATCGTGTCCGCTACCGGATTGTCCGACGCATGTGTCCCGACATAAACCCTAGGCGCTAGTCCCAACGAGGACGAAGTACAATGGAGAAGTTCAGGAAGAAGGAGTTGGGGAACTGATGTTTTCGACAAGGGAGCACCATCAGTACTAAGCAGAGGATGAAGGGGAAGTGTGCAATTTTTGCCTTCCGATTCCGCCAAAGTATCATTCAGATTACCGTCCTGAGGGAGGCCACACGAATCAGCACAGTCAGGTTCCTTTTGAGACGCAATCGCCTGAGATAAACTCTCGACATCACTGTCAGTACCAGCCGGTCCCATGGCTTCCTCACGAGACGCGATCGCTTGAGATAAGCCCTCGACATCACTGTCAGTACCAGCCGGTCCCATGGCTTCCTCACTTTCGCAATGAGCGGCATTTAATGCTCCAGTCATAGAACGAAGTCCTGTGCATTGTTCCAGTCGAGGAGAAGGGACGCGATGCTGAGATGCAGGCGATGATCCTGGGGACAAATCTGGAGATTGACGAGGAAAAGGTGGAGGCAATGAATGCAATAGGGAGAGTGAGGGAGGTGGTGGCAGGCTTATTTCATGGACCGTTCCGACACTCGTCTCTGCACCTAGAGCTTCAGTCAAACTGCCGGTCGGGGTTTGATCTGGAGGATGGGTACGTGACGACATTTCGAGTTTCAAAGTATGGTTTGCAAACCATTCTGCAAGCCATTGGTAAACACTTTCAGGGGGATCAGGGACAGCACCGAGCTCGCCATGGTTGGTCGAGTTCCTTCTTGGCATCGCCCACTGGGGCTCGAAGTTATCGATCTGCAGGGCAGTCACATATTTCTCTAGCTGGGGGCAACGTCTCAGATTTGGAACATTTAAAAAATTCGGGGCATACCAATTCCGCATCTGGCTTGCTAGAAACCTCACGCCACAACTACGGATTAAACACATATCAGAAGGAGAAAAGAGAAGAGGATATATATGTACCCGAATATTAGTCTGAACGGATCGCGGACTATAGCCCCGCCATGCCATCCTGGGGGTTCTGGACTCCTCCTGCTGGAGCAAAATAGCTACCCGTTTGGTACAAGGCCGATTTTTGTCGTCGGATATTGAAGATTGGTCGGTGGGGGTTGGAATAGGCGACTTGCTCTGTGGGAAAGATTCGCGCTCCATCGGTAAGGATTTGACCTTGGAGTTCAAGTTTAGCCGATCTTGGGGGCGAAGGCGCACAGGGCGGGTGTCCTTGGAAGAGGTTGAAGGAGAACACCCAGCCATGCGGCTAGGTTTAGCAAGAGCGTCTCCTCCGGTAACGCTAGATTGATCCTGAAAATTACGCAACTTAAATTGCGTCGAGTTACTGCCTGCGGAAGCGCGCTTACAATGGGGGCATCTAGTGTTTTCGTAAATGAGTCCTTTGAATCCGGGTAGTTCATTACGTGCTGGTCATCTTCATCCACCTTCGCCGTGCTACCGACAATGCCAGAAGCGACACCCTGTGCTCTTATAGTTGTATTGACTACCATCGGAGTTACGGGAGGGCTGGCCTGTATTTCGAGGGCTATCTGAGCATTGACATTTAGTTGCTTTGGATTTTTTGCGAGTGTTCTCATGGGCGCCGTCCCCAAGTCGTGCTGAGATGTAGGGTGAGGTACAGGTGTCACTGAAGTCTGACAGGCAACGTTCAGGACAGTAAAAAACAGTGACATCGAAAACGGACACACCGCAAATACATTGGTAGCAGCATCTGAGTTGGCTTCACCTCCATCAGATTCACCGTCCTTTAGACTGATTGAGACTCCATCCTTCGGGTTGCCATCAGCTTCCGTCTTTGCGGCATCATCCCCAGGCAGTTCATCCACCTCCATGATAGCGAAAATGTGGGACGAGTTGTCCGCAGAACCACCAGAATTTCCGCCTCTGACGTTGGGGGCACTAGCAGCCCTCTTCAGACGACGAGGAGTGGGTTGACCAGGCTTGCGCGACGTGACCTTGTCCTTGGCAACTTTTGGAGCTGTGTTCGGCGTACGAGAGCGACGCCGAGTACTAGAGCTCCCAGAGGCTGTATTCAGTGGCTGAGGGGCGGTCCCGTTTTCCTGCGCAGTCGACGAGCGCGTTTTCATTTTTGTCGTTCTTGATGTTGTTGGGACGGAGTCAGAATTCTAAAAAGCAGGGGATTGGGATGTATTCCTAGTGATAGATTCGAGAGTCAGATTTTGAGACAAGGAGTTCGCGTGCTTACCATACGATTATGATTTCTTTCATCCTCTGCAACGAGGCGGCTGCCTGCCATTTACGGATGAAATTTGCAGGCCATTGATGAGACATGGCGGATTTGCGAAAAAAAGAGAATGCGTCGTCGTGAAGACAGGGCAGAAGCAAGGTGAGGTGAGAGATTCCGCTCCGACTCCTCGACCACATCAACCGATATCGTTCGAGACAGACATAGCCTGGTTGTTTTCTCTACTTGATTATCGCCCAGACGTAGTGAAAACGCCCGCAATGTGGTGCAATCCTGCTCTGGTCTTCACGCATTAGTCGCAGTACGGAGTAGTGAGATGTTGATGTATTACGATAAGGACAAGTCCGAGGACGGTTGCACGAGTCTCGCGATCATTCCCGCGATCACATATCAATTACTTATGTAATTACAATAATACCCAGTCCCTCCAAACTATGTAGGACAATACTTGATATCATCTCCAGACACTAAAATACGCTTGCTGGTACGGCACTTAATGCGCAATTCCGACAACGCCGTGCGGAACCCCTTCCGAAGGAATTTTTCCAAGCAGGGAGGACAAAGAATGGCGCCCAGGACCCCCCCATCATCACCCTCAGCCCCTACGAACGGACAACTACTCGGGACACTAGGGAACTGTTAATAAATGCTAGATATATCGTCGATGAACTCACTAAAATATGTACTTGGGTCGGGTCCAACAAAGACTACACATCACCAATGGGTCATGCTTCTTCTTTATGTGTTCTTGGAGTGTCTGAACATGATTGTCAGGATACAAACTCAAGCGAAAATATAGGTCCGCACCCGCTTAGTTGCATCGCAAGGGCAGTATATGGAACGGGCTATATCTTTCATCTGTTGACCGGTCTGAAACGGCCCTAGCTAGTCAGTAAGGCGCAATGGAGAGGAGGAGAAACATACTGCGCGTATAACAGTCTGAGCAGTGGCTTCTATATCTTTGGCGAATCCTTCCGACATGGTAGCCACCCATACGTCAACCATATTAAACGTTTGCTTGACACTTCTCGGAATATCAAAATCCGGACAAGTAGGCAAGTCAAAGACCGGCTGAGATTGACAGTTGGAACGGCGAGACATTGAATAGACGAGGGAGGTATAGATGCAGAAGGAAGCGGACCACTTTTATAGCCTGGATCACGCAGAACCAGAAAGAGATGAAAGGCACAAACGGATGAAAGAAAGACATGAGGTAGTATGAAGTCATTTTCCCTCCGTCTAATCCAATCCAATCCCAGTTCAAAGGACAACCTTGAATCTGCCATCAAGGTCAATCGAATCCAATGTAATAACCGTCACAGCCACCATGAAAAATAGGACTTACGAGACAACATCGACGAGAGCTGGAGTCAGCATGGGGACCACTGCACCATCCCATAATCTTGAATTGCGCTACGCAAGGGCGTTCCAATTGGGCTAGAAATACCAGCATCTCATACGCGTAGGTTGTGTCAATTGTTTCGAGGCCAGACAAGCAGCCTGTGGAAGCCTCTACTCGAAATTCCACTGCCAGGCCTCATGCTCGTGAAGGGGGCCGGACAGGTATTGTTTTTTATGCGAGAGGAACCGTAGCCGGGGGAGGTGTCGACATGTCGTTTCTGGATAGTAATGCAAAGAACCGATCACAGACTGTTGTCCACATTCAGACTCCGCCAGCGCCAGCGCCAGCGTTGCCGCGCGGCGGAGTTTGAAGCTCGTGTGCAATCTGCTGATTTTAGCTGTTTTAGAGTACTCAGACGCTCGTATTCCTCAACTGCGCGCTCTTTCGACTCGAAACTAGGCCAAGGACTCGTGAATTATGACATAGCAAACATATTCTAAATTCGAGTTGATTGAGTGGAGAGATCGGGTTGACGGCACCATGACGCTTTGCGAGCAAAAACACGACCTCGCTGCAACATTGTGGGCTGAACGAATTTCTATTGTACCACTTCAGCGGGGGAAAGTATCAGTCCCCGCCCAGTTCGTCTTACTCCAGGTGGTGTCCACCCATCCACCGCCAGACGTGCATATTCGATCACGAGTTTTATGATTTTAAAATTGGATCGAGTCAACGCGTTTAAATTTGGAGGGGATCTAACACGGTCTTTGACTGATGTGCGCCCGGGTTGCAATCATGTTCGAGATATCTCGACGGCCTATCCACCCGTCGTCGTGTTTCCTAATGATAATCACCAAGAAAACCCCTGATGTCGACGACGAATACATTGTGGTGATATGCAAATCCCGTCAAAAGGAGGGGGAACAAAGTGTTGGTCGTGTATGATTGTAACAGAGGCCAGGCTAGTTCCCTGGGTTAGCCTATTGGAATCATGTGGAGAAAGGGGGAAATTACGGTAATTTTAGTGTACAACCGCTTTGAAGTAGAATATCGACAACCTCGGTCCCCTGCGAAATGCGAAATTGAGCCAGGAAAGTAAGGACATGAAAACGAACGAACGTCATTAAGATAACTGGAGCCATCGATCAGCCCGTACACATGCTTTCCAGAAGGACCCCAAAAGAAAACGTAGGCTCCGACACAATTCCTGAGGAATGAGCTTGCAGTAGACGCAGGATGTTCAACCATTGGAAGAAGGGGTGTTGGGATCAAAAAGGTGATATTTTATGTAAATCCAACTTCTTCATTCGTCGAACACGATTGTGTTGGTCACTTGTCCAACCTAGCCAGAGAAGAAGCAGGCAGTGGACGGTATCGCGGGAAATGTGCAACATTTATTGGGGGCAGATATCAGTAAGAAAGGTACGACTACTGTAGGGAAACTCTGCCTCAATGAAATGCACACCGCCCTTTCATGAAATGTCTATACGACTAGACTTGCTCTGGAAAAATTGGTTCGCAATGGTTCTGCTCGGCGTGTTGTATAATTGTTTTACTGCGCTTTAGGAATCTAGTTCAACGTCGTGTAAATGCCCATGACCATGGCAACTGAGGGTTTGGACTTGGACAAAGACTTACCGTCGCACAGCTCGACGAGCTGGTTCTTGATTTCCGATGTTGACAAGGGAAGAGCGGCGCCTGCCCATTCGAATGACAACCATATCGCCTTTCCATTTTACTTCTGGACAGATTTCCTTCAGAGCTTGATTACGCAAAAAAACCGGGTGGAAGCGGTAGGCCAACACAAAGTTATGAGATTGACCGTGCATCGCAATCCCAACTGAAGCAGTCTGGACGCGAATATCGGGACGGTAAGCGAGGAGGGATTCGGGTACGGGATGCAGCGTATCTGTGGTGTCAATGACCATCGATTCCGCTCGTGGCCTTTGTGGGTGAAAGGCATGAAAGTGCAGCACACGTAGCGAGCTCGTCGTGGGGGGCATTTGCAGAATCTGGAGATACGATCGTCATTCGGTGTCGAGGTCAGTAATTGCAACGAGAGGACTTACTTTTTGATTGTGGTAGACTTGGTTCGACTTCAAAGGTGGGTCTGCTACTCCTTTGCTACATGTGATCCCTTGTTTCTTTTCAGCAAATCTAGAGGCTTCGGCCACTCAACGGTAATCGGAACTTTTTCCGAATCAACGATTTGCGACACGCCTTACCGGCGTGCACTGTCCAGTTGTTCTTGACACCCAATGACGACCTTTAAGCAGGAAGCTTTGCAGTACAAGTCTTGCCCAAAGCTTGACGAAGAACACAGCGCCCCGATCACCACGTTATCGTTCAACCGGGAGGGCAGCCTCCTGGCTTGCGGCGGAGAAGATGGCAAGATAACGTTTTGGCGAGTCAGCGATGGCAAGTTGTTACACGTTTTGCAGAGCTCCAAAGAAACGGCCATTTCGTGTCTGTCGTGGTTGAACGAGAATCAGCTAGTAGCAGGATCGACGATGGGTTTTGTGTTTTGCGTTACGATCACCGAGGTGAGAAGTTATGTGACACAACAATGTACCACAACCGCGCGACTCATGGTTCTTCGAGAATGAGATAAAGTGTCTCCTCATCGTAACCGGTCATTCCTCCGTCTTATCGTCCATCGACGCAAACGACAACAGTACCCAATGCGCGACCAGTGCTGCAGACGAAATTGTGATCTGGACACATAAAAACGGTGAGCTTTCCATAGTAACCCCAGCACGAAGACTGTACATATGTCATTTATCAGGTACAACTTGGATCGTGTCACGTATCCTTGATTCCCCACCAAGAGGTGTGGATGATGGGGATGCTCCTATCAACGTCGTGTCCATGAGATGGTCTTATCGGCCTAACGTACTGGCTGTATCGTATGCTCACCACGGCATTGTGTAAGTGTCAACACTTCCATTCTTCAACTATTGATAATCATATCCAGGCTCTGGGATATCTCAGATGGAAGTACAATTCAAACCATTAATCAGAATGGGTAGGCCCTATATCATTTCACTTGTTCAAGATATTGACTCCTGTCATGCCAAAAAAGAGCGAATATCAGTCTTTCTCCGTCACCTGGCCCGGGCTCATCGAAAGAATTGATGGCGGTTTCGACATCCCCGCGAGGCGTCAATCTCTATGATGTTGGTAAGAATGGCGCGCTGGTGGGGAAACTCTCCAGCAAGTCAGGGCGCAAGGATACCTCGTCCCTGACAGGTCCTTGCCCTGTCGCGTTCATTCATGGTGGGGAGGCCGTCATTTCCGGCAACCCCTCTGGCCATGCACCTATCTGGGATGTTGAAACAAGAAATACAGTACAGCATCTTCGTCATGATAGTATGTTCACTTTGGTTTACTCTGCATTATGAAGTCCCTGAAGCAGACGAATTCAGATCCCATAACAAACCTCTCAGTCAGTCTTCTCTCTTGTCTCATACGTCCGACTAACACCCCTTCTAAGGTCCATTATAATAAGGATGCGGACATCTTTTACGTAGCTTCAGTTCAAACACTCAAACAGGAACTCAACCGCTCTGAAGTGACCATATGGAAGACAGTTGATATCAGTATGGTCAAATTCGTTCTTATATTTTACTTCTTCGCATTGATTCTGTTTCAGCTAGGAGTACTCGGGGTGTTGAGCGGAAGAATAACCCCTTTGTAGCAGGGTTTGGATTCTTTGGAGGGGTAGCCTTAGCCATTGGCGTTGCAATTGCTATTTTCACCTTGACACACGTCGCCTACCATGACGTTGGGTTTTATTCTGGCGTAGGTTTGGTTGCACTGGGTATCATTACAGGGTGCATCGGTTTGATTGTGAACTTGTTTTAGTTATGATGCAAAATGCTTATCTGATTCATATATGTGTATCTATTACATGACCCTTGGCTGGGCAATTTTGCAGTGGGCAGAAAGATGTATCACAGTCGCGGATGGTATCGCTGTCAGGTATATGTCCCGCTCAGTGCTTTATCAATGGTGGAGGATGTAACCGAATGCTGATGAATACCCGTTGTTTGGTCTACGACAGGTACCAGGAGCTGAAGAACGACAGCAGAGGGTGCTAGCTAAACAGAGAAGTCAATTGGAGCTTCACGATACAAACAGAGGGTGGGTACTCACAATGTCTGTGAAGACGTAGTGAATGTGTGTCACATATAAGGACAGAATCGGCCGTTGCGATACAACAGGACTTGAGCCTGGGCAGATGGTAGTGTCGGATTCGGTAACAGACGCCTTAGGAACCTAGGCGATGGCCGTGGACAGTGTCTGGCGAGTCCGATCGACGAAGGGAGGAAAAAACCTCCCAACATCCAATATGTAGTAAAGGCCCCGTGAAGAGTCGGATTACGTAATCCAATCAATGCGGCCCAATCCAATCCAGTCAAGTCGGCGGCGCGAGGAAAAAAAAGGTTCGGAAGTTTGGTTGGTTGTACTTGGTGTCGCAAACGAGGTCTCTGTTACTGGCGATGGTGGCAGGTACTGTCATGACAGAAGGAATGTCAATATACATAAGAAATGCAATGGAGGAATACTGACATACAGGACATCCCCGTCAAACAGAGAAGCAACTGCTGGGAGGGTGTCGAGAAGCATGCACAGTAGGCTAAGTAGAATAAACTTAGTTTGGTCCCAAGTTCAAAGGAATGACTCACCAGTCACAACAACGCTCGAGTAAAATGTTGAATAAAATACAGTCCGTGGCCTACCAAAAGGGGCACTAGCAAAAGTGAGAAGTCAATTGCGGTTTCAGACACAAACAGAGGGTCCGTACTCACAATGTCTGCGAAGAAGCGGTGGATGATCACATGAAGGGATAGAGGTGTCAACGTGAAGAGGTGCTGGCGAAGTTCACCAAAACTTACGCCTGGTTTCAATTGTGATAATAGCTGTTGAAATATTATGAAAACCGGGGTTGAAGGTCATCAGTAAGTAAAAGCAAAGACGAAATGGCACACTAGAGCGGCGGCGTGACATGATCCTGGCAATGAGAGATGGATCAAGCCTTACTCAACATCGTCAATCATCGGCCGTCTCAACGCAATGTATAGAATCTGCCAAAGACAGGGCAAGGATGATAAGAAGAATCACCCTGAGAAAGTAGCCGCCCTAAAAAAGCGCATTTGCTCAGTATGTTCCTTGAAGGAACCGCAAACGAAAGACGACCACGGAGAGCGTGAAACGAGACTTGCGTTCTGCAGCTCTGATAAGTTCACAACCACGCCAGACCTGCAAGAACGAGGAACTTCAAGGCAGAAAACCTGAATGAAGTCCCCTGCTATCGTTTCAGCAGGAGAGATGGGCTAGGGGAACGGACAGAAAATGTCAACAAAGCTCCCACGTCCGTACATGGGAAATGGTACCTCGAGTCTCGACGGGCTAGGTGTATCCCCACAAATGTGCTTCAAGATATCCTACAAGATAACGAAGATGGCGGGTTTCAGATGCGGAACTGTTGTCGAATTAGACATATCGGATGTTGGGTTGACCCATAGAGGGAAGTAATGCACGACGATTGGTAGATGTGCAAACCGGTGGCCAGATGCAAAAGGAATACGAACAGTAGTTTGTAGCGTGCGCTGGGAGGCCGTGGCTCTATTACTTGAAGCTTTGGAAGTCTAAACAGAGCATGGAACACGCTCTGGCCATACAGACCTTGCGAAATGTCAGTTGAATGCCAACAAAGCTACAATGCAAACGTCAACACACCCAATGGCAGGAACCCAGCCCCCACTCCCGACGAAGGTAGATGGGAGCACAGTACGTTGTGAGCTCTGTCCGGCGAAGGAAGGAAGAAACCTCCCAGCACGCAAAAACGCTGAAGGTGTTGTGAGAGTGACCGTAAGAATGATACCAACGCCTTCAGGTGGCGAGAAACGTACATATTACTCGACATATAGAAAAGGGCTCGGAGTCTGTTCCCGAAGAGCTGCGGCTGGTTTGGATTACGTAATCCAATTCCAATCCAATCTAATCCAATCCAATACGATCCCAATCCAGCCAAGGTCGGCAGCGTAAGAACAAGTTTTGTCGATTTGGTTGGCTGTACCCTATTAGGATGTGTGTCGAATTGTGGTGATAGCTATTGTAGGGTTATATACGCTAGAGTTGGAGGTCATCAGCATACAAAAGTAAAGGTAATGTGAGGGAATGTTACATCATCGCACTAGGAAGACCAGGAGAGTGAAGTGACCAGTGAAGGCCGTGAAGAAGATATGATGTGATCTTGGCACCGGGAGAAGGACACTTAACGTCGTCGATCACTGGCTAGCCAATACCATGTGGTGGAGGGGGCGATGACACGTCTCACTTCACGCCAAGAAAAGTTATATCCTATTGGCTCTGACAAATTAACAACAGCCTGGACCCATAAGAAATGAGAGATTCACCTGGAGCGAGCAGCAGGGATAGGCTGAATAAGAACATGCGAAAGAAATTGCCCTTCTTGACCCCAACCATTAGACAAGGCACCGGTGCGGACAAGTCTGAGTGGAGATGAGCCCCATCCATAAACAGGGCCCAAGAGGGCTTCATCTCAAAGCCGATAGGTAATACTAGTTTGTGATAAGGACAAATGTCACCATGTATGCAACCCAGGAGGCACGACTCACCATCAGGACAGCGTGAAGAAAGGGAATATCTGGGAGTTGAGGCTACTACCTCTTGCGACAAGGACAAGAGCGAGAGAGGCGGGCTATATGAACAGACAAGAGATGTCAACGAAGAAGCTCTCGTGTTCACACACGCGAAACGGCACCTCCTCATATGGGATAGGATGCGCCGGATGTCGTCCCACCGACATTCTTCAATATGTCCCCAGAAATAGGGAAAATAGTGTTGGGAGATATGTCGCAGGTCTTGAACGAATCCAAAGCGTTAAACGCATATTGACCACATAAACCTTCCGCGGAGATTTTGGTCAAAATCTAAAAACGCTACAACACCAACATTATAAACACACACAATGACAGGAACCCGAACGGGTGGACGACTGACTGGGCAATGGCCTCGGACAGTATCCCGCGGATTCGGCTAGAGGAACCGCGAGAGGGATCTCAACAAGAAAGACCCGGATAAGCCTTCGAACGAGAACGCTGAGTTCAAGAAGCGAACGTGGGTAGAATTCAAGGCATTGAAGGCCAAAGAAAATAGCCTAGAGGCTTTTCCGCGAAGAAATGATACTGGCTTTGTTGGCGCCCGACCCAGCACAACATAGCATCGTACGTCAACAGGATGTGCAATCGACGTCAGGAGCCATTATTCAAGCAGGAGAGACGGACTGCCGGAACAGACAGGGAACGTTAACTGAAAGCTCTCCGGTTCATACAAGGGAATTAGTACCTTGTATTCTCGGGTCACGATATACCAACTGTTTCTAACCGACGCTCTCAGATGTCCCCAGGAAGGCGGGGCTCAGATTCGGGACTGCTGCACAGGACTTGAACGAGTCCCAACGGGCGTGGAACACATATTGACCATGTGGACCTTTCGCAATGTTAGTCAAACTTTTGAGGATCCTACAATGCCAACCTACCCGGCGGGCAGAACCGTCCTTGTGAAGGTAGGTGGGGATAATTGATTAGGCGATCGCCCTGGACTGGCGCAATGTATCTCCAGTTCGACGAAGCGGAAACCTTGTGAAGGAGGCTGTGATAATGATTGTTAGATAATAGCAAATATTTCAGGTAGCGAAAAACATACATATAACTTGACATATTATAGAAAAGGGCTCGGAGGTTTCACCCAAACACAATCCAAGTCCAACGCAAAACAAGGTATATATGTTTAGTTGGCTAGACCAGCCGCATTGGGGCGTTGGGAGACAAATTCACAATTGCTTCGTTGAGAGAGGAAGCCGTCAAGGTTGGCAAATGCGAGCCTTAGATGAGGTGGTGCCCAACTAAGCGCAGTGTAACCATTGTTCACCAACGGGATGCGCAACCGAAGTCAAGCTATTATGGGAAGAAGTGCTCTGCCACGCTAAGAACGGGACTGATCTGGAATTCAGAACAAGACGAAAAGGATAACAGATAAAAGGTCGAGGCTCATCCGTGCTTTAGCACTCAGTTCGCCGTTATCGGCGTCTGTCGGGGTAGATTTCGGTGAAATGGAGATAACCTGATCAATCCCATATTAAGTCAACATCACAACTACTAAAGCGGCGTCTGACCTCTCGACACATGTACAGTCTTCACACAGACTCACGAGCCTCATCCACATTAGCTAAAACAAGAAGTCCAAACCTGCCCATGACCCATGACGTTGAGTGGATTTAAGACGGAGAAGGGTATTTACATACTCTGCCAACGCTAATCTCGAGTCACGGCGTCTATATGCGTCTTGGTGCCTTGACCCACGACGATTCGCCCCGGCATTTTCAGCTCAACTCGCACGGTAGAGCCCTTGACCGCCGCTTCAGTCGCCGAGACACCAACAAGCGGTCCTGAATTCACTTGAAAAGGACGGTCTATGTCGTCTGATCAATATCAGCTACGTCCCTCAGCGAGTAAAGCACAGGACTCACCGATATCTGTGTGACGATTCCCCAACGAGAAGGGAGAAACGTCCATCTTCAAGTTGGCTTTGCTTGGTGACCAACAAGCTCGTAGGGGTCCGGGACTCGGTGACCTGAGCCCAGCAAGAGACTTATGGAGTAGAGAGACAACGCAGACGAAAGGACTGGTCGCTTTTCGTGACACTTTGCCCCGTTGCGGCCATCCTTTTCGAGGATCGACATCATTGCTGCCGATATAACCTCAACTAGGCTTGCCGCTTGTGGGGGAGGACCGACATCATTTACTGCCGATATAACCTCTATCACAGCGATTTTCGTCGGTTTCGCCCGTAGTCTCGACGACGGTTGGCCAGTGTGTTAAGACTGGCCATGGGGGGGAGAGTCATGATAAGCTAGCCGCAACCCATCAAAATTCAAGTGAAGAAAGTAAACATGGAGGGTGCCAGATGGTGGGAAGCTGAGTGGTTGATATTTCATGCACGTTTCACTCCTTATGTAATCAATGTGCACACCCTATCATTGTAATTTTGTAATTCGTAAACGCATCCTGTAAACTTTCGTCGTATCTACGCAACCTCCTCTAGATTGTGTCTCGTTCGTCTCGTTCAGACCACTTGTCTTTACCTACAATGCTTGCAAATGACTTGCTGAACTTTCATCAGACAAGAAGCGATGCCCGTCCTATTCATCACGTCAGCGCCATCACAACAATACTATTTGCACACGCACGCGATCCAAGGACAGTACAACCTGAAAATCTTCATCTTGCCCCAGCTCCCCGATTACGGATCCGCTAATGGAACAACTTGCAAAGTGCGACACGATGTCATCCAACGAAATGATGATGAAGCCTCCTTCCACCATCGTCCTGTAGATGGCAACATCGAGAAGAGGATATTGTCGATATGGGTCCATTCCTCGTTCCGCCGTGCTCAGCCCACACAGGACCTTCACAACACAAAAGAAATCCACCTTGGTCGTGATCTCCTGGCGACCATCCATTGCTCTGCTTTGGTAACTCCGTTGATGCTTAAAGATTTCTTCTATCCTCCCTGCTCTCCGTGGACCCTCCGCTGAGTAGAATAAAATTTGAGAATTGCCCTCATGACGAGTAGTGGTCGCATAGACCACTCCATTTGCAGTGACTTCCGGTACAAATTCCGCATCATACGACAGGGCACTTGCAGGGGAATTGGCTGTCCAGGCAGCATGGTGGCAGAATTGATTGGGATGGCGATGCTGAAGCAGATTTAGCAGCGCACTGTAAACTTCCTGGGAGAGAGGTTGTGTCTTCTTTGTATCCAATATCGCCATCGCTTGAGGCTGTCCGCCAGAGCCCCGAGCAAGTAGATCACTTAGCAATGTGCCACGAAACTCAGGCCCAAAGCACTTGTTGAACAAAGGCTTCAACTGGAGTAAGACACCTGGTAACTCTGAGAGCGACATCAGCGCCTTCAAGTTAGCACCTCGACAGAAAGTGCGCGTAAATGTCGTTTCTAGTTCCCCTAAGCGTGGAGTGAGTAAAACCAAGAAGGCCTGTCAGAAACATGATACTCACCAAGTTTGTGATTGGAGTTTTGACGTTGAATGATCCCGTTGTATCGTTCAAATGGAAAGGCCCACCATCCATGAACAGGTCCAAAAGATCGGATACACTCGGCTAAATGCAAGCTCAGGTGCGTATTGGGCACCAGAACACCCTCGCCGAACAGTTTCACCGTCGTTTCGCAATACTGCCTGAAGTAGTTTTCAACAATGGAAATTTGGCGCGTTGACGAAGTCCTCATGGTGGCCCATCGGATTGCCGTAACAAGATGAAGGAAGTTGTTGAGGTATTCAAAACGATCGGGTTCAGGTTTCCAGATGCGAATGAGGGTGATAACCAGGCTGACAGTGCAAGTAGTCCGCCACTGATCAGCAGTTAATTTTCCATGTCCAGGATCGCCAAGATTTTTTGGCGCACTTGCGAGCCACGAGGGCCTGATCGTCTTTTCTATGTCGCTAACAACCTCTGATAATGTCGGATGATCGAGCAAGATGACCTCAGGTTCATCGTCAGGTGGTTGAAGGCTAACCACCGGTTCACTACGTGCTTTGGGATGGTTGATCGTGGTGATATCTTCGACTTTCTGATCAAAGTACGTCAATACATACACAAAAAGGCGTGTCAATAATGACATACCCAGTCCTTGAGAAGGGCAATAAGCTCCTTCTTTGTTTTGGTGTTTGCCTTCCCGACTAGATTGTTTTCTTCAACGTACGCTAATAGGTATGTTTTCCGTAATTTGTCCAGTTGAGCTTCTACTCGTTCGTCGTTTCGCGCCGTCCATAAAACAGATTTCACATACTCGAGGCATTTTTGTTGCTCTTCAGGTGTGTGTGGTTCGATGGTTGAGCTGGATCTGTTGGCCTTTGCATGCATTCCAAGATAACCTCGGCAATGTGTCTTTAGATCACCGAGGAAGAGATTGTGCATAGCGTCGAGCAGTGCGAATTGGATTGGTTCCCAATAGGGCAGTCGGAGGAGCTCCGAATAATAGACACCACTCGCCTTGTAAAGCTTCTTGCGCTCGGACTCGCTGGGAGCATTCTTCCATGCCTCAGCGGCTTTTCGAAAGTCGTCTGACGTCCAACGCTGCCAAGTAGCAACGTCGAAATTTCCGATATCTGTCTTGGACTGGCGACAAAACGAACAGTAATGTTCCGTTGATGAGATGGTAGTCATACCAGCCATCTTTCGGATCGCCATGAGGTCGGCAATGAGGGCGATGAGGGCGCATCGCACAACACACCCCGTCAAAAAATGTGGTAGTGCGGAGAAGATCAATCCGGGTTCCCATAGTCGCAGCAGATCGTCAACAAGAGGTTTGGTGAAGTGGTTGAGTTCTTCTAAGCTAGGTTCCCGTGGTCCAGGTAAGATGCCGACGAGATAGATGTTTTCGGCTTTGTATCGGAGATGAGGGGGAAGGTTCATGCATACGAGGTAGATTCCCCCAATCGATACGTGTTTGCCAGATTGTTTGTTCCCATAAGGATTAAACCAATCGATGTTTATTCCAAAAACGAGTCTTAACTCGTCAGCTGGTGCGTCAAGGAATGTCGTTTGGTCACGATCCTTGAAGGAACGAAGAATTGGGGAAAAGAAGACGTCTTCACACTCATCCACCATTGTAGTGCTTTTCCAGGTGTTTGCCCTCTGCACGAGTTCATCGACAATATCAGGTCGAGAAAGGAAACGGGAGAGCCAGGTGGACATGGGTTGGAAACAATACGGACGAATTGGTGTGCTTCGATCATTACGGGGAAGTAAGCGCTCTCCGCATTTTTTAGAGCGGGGGGTAGCTTGGTATGTGCAGACTTTCGGATATCGGTTCCGCCCTGAACGAGGTGGATAGATGCAACAGCACCGAGGGCAAGCTGCGTAAACCAAGGTCTCTGGGTCGATTTGGAGGGCTTTGATTGCGTCTCGAATATCGTGGGTTTGTGGATCGAAAAAGGCCAGTGGGTCGGGCAAGGAAGTATTGTTTATGCCAGTTTCACCGAGATAGGAAGTGAAGGCGGCATGACAGATGATTGGAAAGGCCATCAAGAGAAAGTTACAGGCAGATCTGGACGTCCCGACAAGGAGGTAAAGGGTCGCGAGAGTGACATAAATTCCGAGGACCGCTGGTGGGAACTTTGCTAGTGTCTTTGACCAGTGAAGGTGTGCAGCTAATAGGATGCGATGTTGATCAGTTCGAGTAGGCAAGACCTCAGAGCACTTAGACTGACAGGTATTGATCAGGTGTGGATCTTCCAGTCCCTTCAACTTCTCCCTTTCCCAGGCAGTACGTATATGACGATCGAGATCCTCTTCATGTTCTTGAATGAGTATTTGCAGATCAGTGATCCTGCGCGTGAGGTCATCATCGGATGTTTTAAGCTTCTCAAGCCGAGAAACCAGTAATGCGAGAATATCTTGATGGGCAAATACCCCCGGGTTCAGGTCTAGGGATAAGTCAGGAATGGGTTCATCCACCGACCGCGGAGGTGTTTGAAAACGAATAATTGGAAAGACGTAGGATTTTGATCGTCTCAGAAATTCCTTTTCTAAGTCGGCGATCTGTGAACGCGTCTCTGAAACTGAGTCAGATGCTGACCAGGTGACACAACAACGGCATGGAGCGTACGTTCTACTTCTTGCTCAAGGACCCCTTCATCAACAGTCATATCAAAAGTGTCGAGGTCGATATCCGCTTCGACCGACCCCATATCTATGTCGGATACAGCTGGCAAATCATCTTCGTCAATGATTTCGGCGATATCGCTCTGCCTTGCGACAACGAAGGGGTCAATCAACATGAGATCAGATTCGTCCAGTGTGGAGGCTAGAACCGAGGTTTCGAAATCCAGATCGGCAACCTCAACGCTTGTGGCTTCAGGGCTTGGCGTGGGGGCGTTTTCGCGGTATTGGGCATGCTGCTGGTAAAGATAGGGTGTAACATAAAGACCAGGAATAGGTTTCCCCGTGACGGGATGCAACACAGTGTAATTACTGCAGAGGGTGCAGGTGCAGAGCCGCTTCGACATCTGCTAATGAAAGTGTAGAGGAGGATGCGACCACGTGGATGTAAACATCGTAACAGTAAATCTCATGTGTATGGTGAATTGATGATCATATCTATGTAGGACTACAAGTAGAATTCGTACCTCGATCTCTACGCGGAAAGAAGTGAAGTCGTGATATATGACTATCGTCCAAATAATAGAAAGAGTTTGCCTTTGAAATGGTTGGACATATCTGTCTGACCTCTCCCTAGGCAGTCCCCATTCCCTCATAACAACTCGTCGGGTATAGTCAGCTTATAGATGCCCTTAGGTTTGCCTACTGCCAATTGTTGTGACAATGGGTCCATGCGTGATAGCCAGTCTACGTCATAAAAATTGCGCGGTAACCCTTTCGGCGGTGTCTTCTCGTGTATTTCCCCTGAGCGGATCCGGATATGAGGCTGGTTACCACTGGCATTTCGTACTATATGACCATCTGTTACGAAATGAGATTCTTGACGTAACTGGTCGATACACCAGAGAAACTGAGACAACTCGAACGATCTCCAGGCGGGCTGTGCCACGGTGTACGAACCAGCGTTGCTATCGGGCCCAAGCTGACCCGCCGTTAATGCCATCGTCCTTTGCTGCTGGATTTTCAGTTTATTCAGGGAGGATTCGTGGTCGCTCTCGTCCGAGCTTGCTGCGTCAATTCCCAGTTCCTCCATTATAGGAACATGATGCTTCAGAAGGTCAACGGATTGTACAAGCTTCTTGCGTTGCATAGCCAGCTGGACGGCGGAGTGGTGTGAGTGCTACAAATACTGTGTTAACAGAGACGACCTCACCGTTTGCTTTCGCTGGTTTCGAGATCTTTTCTTTAGCTTGCGGAGATGATCGGTGACATAGTCCGAGGCGCTGGTCGTAGTCAATGGTCCCGATGTGGAAGAAGGCCCGGATTGCAAGGCCTTCTTCGCAGCGTCGTAGAGTGTTGCTTCTTTCCGTGTTCGTAATATGTAGGCGGAGTGGCCGACCATTGACTTCATCACCGTGTCCAAATCCTGCGCGTAGGGTGGCAATAAATCCTTCCAGCTGTCGGAGCGCGCACGACGGACAAAATCGCACGCAGCAACATGGATAGCTACCCTGTTATATGGTGACAACGGCTCTGCGTTCCAATCTAAGCACCAATTGGTTAGCGACGGCATCGCATCACCAGAAGCGACAACTTTGATCGTGTTCGGAGAAACTTGGCGCTTGACACTCGCAACCTCCTTGCGGTCACAGCCTAGTAAAAATGCCACGTGTTCCTGAATCCGCTTCTAGACAAAGTGGGTCATCACAGTCAAGTTCAGAGGTAGAATAATCCTACATTGTATTCATCATGTAACGGATGTTTTTGCTTTTGTGCCTTTCCAGTCGTTGTGTTGGCGTCGGCGGCCTGAGAAGCAGGCGATGAGGAATGGTTGGCAGGTTGTTGAACTATAGCAGTAATTGGTGCTGCACGACGTAAGATGTCCAACATCTGTTGTTGTGAGTCGTGTTGTCCTCGCAGAAGAAGATTGATCCCTTGGATGCTTGTAAGGGTCAAGGCCTGACGACTCCGAGCTGCTTTCATTTGAAGCTGAAGCACCGACGACTGCCTATCACCATCTTTAAGCATTGCTTCCATCGAATTGGAGATGCGGGTAAGATAGAATGAGGTATGATTGGACGGCACCTATCGATACAGTGTCAACTAAATCCTGTCGAAGACGTGGTGGCACACATACCCGCGTGGACGGTTCTGAACTAACGGTTGGTGGGTCATCTTGAGTTGCGCTTGAGGTGGGCGAATGAGGTTCACGTTCCTTTCCTTTTTGAGGTGGAGGGTTCGGATGAAGATCCTGGTGAGAGATCGACGTTGGCGCTGACGCAACTGTGACAGCGCGCTGGGAGCCAGTGAGAAGAGGGGGTTGTGGAAAGGTTGGTCCTATATCGAGGGCGTTGTTTTGACCAAGGCCACTTGAAACGGGGATCACAGTTGGATCCTTTGAGAATTTTTTGGCGCCGGGTTGGTGTAGGGGTTGATAATGCGCGAACTCGATTGTGGGATAAGGTTGCGACGGGGCGCCACTTGAAGCAGGCGGTTCATCGACCTCCATGATAGTATCAATGTGCGAGCCGGCTGCAGACCTGCCATTAGCTCCGCCTTCGATGTTAGGAGCACTAGCGGCCCTTCTTACACGCCCGCGACGAGGAAGTCCAGGGGGTTTACGCGCAATTTCTTTGTCCTTTAAACTTTGTGGCGCAGTGGACGGCGTACGGGAGCGACGTGGAAGGGGGCCACTCGAGCCTCTACTCGGTGGCCGAGAACTAGCGTCACTTCTCATGTTGTCGGTCTTGCTCTGGTCAATGTTGAGTCGGGAGTTCCAGAAGTTGGAGTGTTGCAATGTATTCTAAGTGAAAGAGTTAGTGTAGAAAAAGGATTTTAAGTGCTCATGATCATGATCACCATACCTCCGAGAATGATTCCTTTATCCTCTGCAACGAGGCACCCCCATGCCACATTGGGAAGAAAAATTAACGCCATGCATGTACGTGCAAATGTACATGTACAGGTCTGTCCGTTGTCAGGAGAGTGAATAGAAAAGAGACAGAAGGGCGCAAGGTCAGAAGTTGAGACCAGATTGACGGCGTCCATTCTGACCATCGCTATCGTTCGAGGCAGACAATATAGCCTGGTTATTTCTCTACTTGATTAGCACTTGAGTTTTAGCTGCCAGCGTGGCAGTTCCAGTTCAAGAGGTCATGCGCATACGTCGAAGGGATGGGGAATCCATAGCAATGATATGAGAGAAGGTGTATAGCGTTTACGTAATCAATCCCACAATTCAAGCAAAGCTCAGCGCTCATCGATGTCAATGTCATCATCAACGTTTCAACAAGCGCTGGAGCAATTTCATGATCATGCCCTTCCCTTCCCTTTCCCCTTTGCTTTCTTTCTCGCTAATCCCTTCCTTTTGTCAACCTTCCCTTTCAATTCCTTCTGTATTCTCAAGCGGCAATTCTTCAAATATATCGACGCAAAGTCCTCGGCTGGCCATCCACCAGGGTATTTTGCGAGGAACGGAAACCGTTTCAACGCCTGTCAGACGTTTTGTTCGGTGACGTACCCTGTACCTGCTTCAACACCGACTCACCTTCTCTAGAAAAGCCGCACGGGCTTCCTCGTTCTGGCCCTTCAGAAGAACCCTGCAATCGAGCTCTTTCTTCGCGATCTGTCTCAAATGATTCTATTGGACGACTTCAGCTCCCCGTTTTGCTAGACCAACCCTTATACATACCTGGACAATGCGATAGCGCTCTGGGCTCCACCCTAATACTACACCCAAGGAATACCCATTGTCGTTCGGCTTGGACACCCTGCCATCGGGGCGGTCACACGGTTGCAGCTCGGAATCGCTTAATCCGTTGCAACCGTCTTCACTGCCCTCTTCACTACTTGATTCCTCCCCGTCATTTACAGGTCTCATCACATCGTCGCGGTTGGAGGGGCCAGCTACCACGGCACGGTCCTCTAAGTCAATGTAAGCTATCCTCAAATCTTTTCTCGAACATGGCTATATCCTCTGACCTTGTGTCCCGAGTAATTTATCTCCAGGTTCGTCAGTTTTATAACGCATCCTCTGACCTTGTGTCCCGAGTAATTTATCTCCAGGTTCGTCAGTTTTATAACGCGTGGTAAAGGCCATTCGGTTTGTGATGAGGATGGGCGCATCGTCGGGGCTGAGAGAACGACCTCGAATAAAAGCGAGACGGTTGGTGATGGGAGGCAAATGGCGTCGAAACCCCCGATACATTTCTGAGGATGAGGATGTTAGCTGAGGATGGATCCCTCTGTGAGGGTATATATATATCGGCCACCATGTAACTAAAGCCTTTGGTTATGTGTGATCATAAAGGCTTTCTTTATACGTGATCACCTCTTCAAAGCGACGAACGCCTCAATGGCCAAACTTTGGTCAAACGGACTTGGATGGTATCCGGTGGCAAATTTAGACAGGACATTGCAATTGCACAACTTAGTAATTACACGTTTAACAGTCCGAAGCGCTCAGATTCACATAACTAAGTACGTTGCAAGAATAAACACTCGAACTTGGGCTCCTCAGGCTCTACCATGTCGTGATTGACGCGAAGGGAATTGCAGATGGACTTGAGATTGTATGCCAGCAAGGGCTTGCTTGACACGGATTTCCCGCAGCATGGGCTCGGATAGGTCGTAAAATCCATGTCATCCCCCAATCCACACTTTTGGAGAGCCAGCTGGAAGTTTGTTTCGGTCTTGTGATACTTGTCCAGGAATTCGCGCAAAGTTTTTCCGTCCGCAGCAACCGCAGTGCTCTCGTCAATCCGTCGTGTTAAGATGTCTCGGAACTTCATATCAAGGCACAACCCGCAACTCACGTGTGAGCAGGGCAACCTATCGATAATCCAGCGTTCGTTCTGAAAAGGTATTAAAGGGACATACATGTAAGGGAGAACTGCAACCTTCTTGCAAGTGCTGCAAATGACTTCCTTACGCGCTTCATTGAATCGCTAGGAGAAGCACAAACAGATCTCTTAACACGGAGAAAAGATCAAGTTGAGACGACATACCTCCTCCAAAGGTTCGATGGAGGCTTTGAGAGCAAATTTCTCGCGAAGTGCTTCCTTCAATCTTGCGGCCATCTACCATCGAACTGGTAAGCAGGGAGGCGATACAAGTAGGAGTTCAACACTCACTGCACGTAAGATAGCATGTTCTGCCTCTTTTGAACGTTCGAGGCTCCCAGCGAGCCACTGGTCAACTAAGACCAACGCCAGATCTGCGGAACCAGCCTCAAAGATATTCGCTGGCACTGCCGGGATGACTGAGGGATCCGAAGCGTCGACACGGTCGAGTGGCAATACTTGGTGTAAGGGAACGTGAGGCACGTCGAAGGCGCCAGGAAGGTCACAGACCGGAGTAGAAGGGGTTAGGCCCATGGCGTGTTCAAGTTTGACGAGTTGGTGGACGAGATGCTTGCGATTATCTGGGTTCATGGTTTACCTGTCAAAGCGTGACTTTTGAAAGAACGAACAAAGACAACTAGTGAATGAATTGACCTTTGCCAGTCCCGCCCGTATAATAGGACGCCTCAAGCCTGGAGTGGCTCCTAGCCTTTATCCTTCAACTGGTTTTTGAACCTGCTCATCCCGTCCTCGTGCTATGTCGACTTCGAAGAAGAAATCGCCAGTGAAGAGACGCAAAACAAATCGCGGAACCCCTTACCCTGAACCCCAGCTCAGCGAAGCGGCAGAGGACCCCGGTCCCTCTACCGCCGGACCTAGCCGCCGTCGATCACGACCCCAGCCACCGGATTTCACCATCCAGCTATCTGAACCTTTACTCTCACCCCGTCTTTCTGTGGCATCGTTTCCTTCAGTCTTACCCTCAAATGATACCGAATTACCTCTTCACCCAATGCCGGTTTCAGCCCCTCCTATATTCGATTTTGGTCCCGATTCGGACGTCTTGACACAGAGCGCGTCTTTAAATCGCTGGGCAGAAATCGTCACCAGACGTGATGATACCCAAGCTCTTGTGAAGCAAGTTCGTACTCTTTCTTTTTTGACATTACCTTTATGTTCCTAACCGAGCACAAAGACACTGCCCAGTTTCGTGGGTGGAATGTCCACTCTTTTATCGGAGATCAAAGGGCTTCACAGTAAAAAGGAGCACTACAACACCGTCTGTCTCTTTTCTCGTTATTCCCACTCGACCTGACAAAGTGCTAAATTCAAGGAAAATGAGAGTATCGAAGAAGAAATCAAGTGCTCTATCTGCCATGAACCACAAACGAACCCTGTGATGTACGTGGATTCGTTATGACTGTCCCTCTGCATTTTTAAGTCCATTTCATTTTCTTAGGACTGAGTGTGGACACACGCATTGCGCACGGTGCTTGCTCAAGTGGCTCAGCAGCCAGGCGGAGAACCACATTCGGACCACCGTCGGCGCAAGTAAAGCAGTCAACACTCTCCTTAGCATGCTTCCATTCGAGTCTCTTGACCAATTATTGCGGTTTAGAAAGACGTTTATTCAAAATTACGGTCAGGAAGCTGGTGACAAACTGACGAATTACAAGTGCGATATTTGCAATTCCAAAATTTCCGCGAAGCCGCGCTTCCATCAAGTATTGGATTCCGTCGTTACAACATACCGCAGGACCGCCCCAACTCCTCAGAATGCAAGGCCGACTGATTGTTTTATCCCCTTCTTTCCCGTGTGATCACATATGACGAGGTGAACAGTGTTCACTCGTTAGTGTTTCTCGTATCTATTTAGTGCCCATTGGACTCTGAACCACGAACTCGCCACACTCCTTATAATTAGACTTTGAATCACCGGTCGTGCTACTTCGAAATGGTTTATATATATACTATAAATAGCTTCAGATCATATGAAATTGTTTCCACCACGCATCAGATGCATCAGATCTAGACCTGACCCCTTCCAGGTGAAGCAATTGTTCCATCAACTTCGACATATGAGCCTATCCCACATACATGCGGCGAGGAATAGCGGAAGAATCACTGTGACTTTGGCCAAGAGATCTTGATTCTTGAAGCTAGTCAGATCTAGTCGGACTTGGACGGCGATCGGTATCGTTGTGATTTAAGAATTTAAAGTTTTCATTCCCTTGGCCGTCGATCCGGAGTTGTACACAGCACAGCACCTGAGAAACTCCGGCCATGGGAAAACCGCTTCAGTTTGGCAGGTTTCGGCTTCGGTACCGTAATTTTATAGTTATATGACGTTGTTGGCGATCGTACAGCACTTACACTGTGACAGCCGTTTTCATATTGGCTGGATCGAGTGAGGCGTCTACGTACCAGGTAGTCTGCCGAACTCCGAAGATGTGAAGCAGAAACCAAACCGACAGCGACAATCATATGGCTATAAGACCGTACGACACAGGATCCCAAGTCACACACGTTTACTTGTCCGAATCACAGTATCCAGTCAAATGAGTCGTAAGTGAGTGGGATTCTTACACCCCCGTACATCCAGTATATGCCAAAAACAGTGATATCGATAAGCCTATGACTGCATCTGTAGATTGTAAGTGACAGCTAGCTCTTAAACGCCTTCTTAAGACTTTCTAACAATCGGCTAGAGCCAAGCGAATTCGCGAACTACCCAAATTACAGGTGTGGCGACACCGCACCCCACAAAACTCGAGCCTCGGGCAACGGCGATTTCCACTGTAGTTTCCTCCACTCACGAATGACTGCAGCAGCTCGACATTCTGCCTTGTGTCGCACCACCCAGACTTTACGGAGGCATGCCTGAAGGAGAGTGTCAGTTTCGTGATCGGGTAGGATACTTGAGCAAGACAGACCACATCGCAGAAGCGCATTCCACATTTTTGGCACCCATCACCAGCAGGTTCACCACAGACCGAACAGGTATCGATATCTTTCATCAAGAGGCTTATCTGCATGAGCTCCGCTAATGTTGCGGGTATGACCTAAGAACGGAGCTCAGTCAAGGAAGGTATAGGGTGAAAGACGACGAACGGTCATTGTGAACAAGGTTTCGTCATAGAGCTTGACCCCCATAGTACCATCGACAAAATATTGCTGTGTTGCGCACAGGATGGCAACAGTATGTCCAACGCGGCACTCCTCCCTCAGCGCCGTGTAGTCAGTTCCAGCAGGCAGAGCGAGCGACACGGTTGCCTTGTTCCCCTTGACATCATGCCCGTATAAGGTGAGACTGAGCAAGAATGATTGTGAGTCTATTTCAAGCAGAAAGTACCAGCGTCGCTGAGGGATGAACTCGGTATCGAAGTAGAGCGGATTCGGGTCAAATCTGAATGGCAATGCGCTGAGTGGCGGGAAGTGGCGCTAAACATTATGAATGGCGATGTTATTGGCGCAACCTGACAACACGAAATACAAGGGATCCCACCCGATTGAGAAAATTGATTTCTTGTCTCTTTGGCATTGAGGGCCGTTGGTTGAAAGCAAACGACGAAAAATTTCAAGGCAAGAGGACAATGATGGATCTGGGAAGGAAGATAGAATGGTGACGGATCCGGGAAAGAGAGATGGATGTCGTCAAATGAGAGATGAAAAATCGATGAAGACCCAGTACCTTTCCAATGCGTTAGAAATGTCGGACGGAAAGAGGGACGGACGGAATGAGGGATGGAGGAGGGATGTTAAGTTTGGGCGAGTGTTTGTACTACCTTGCAAAGGCCGGGGTGGACACAAGGCGAATAGATGATCACCGATGATCCTAATCCGATGGCATGAAGAAACAAGAAAGAACCTATAATTATAAAAGAGAAAAACTCAACTATGGCCAGGACAAACTAAAGGATCGGTCATGGTCTGCGACTACAACAAAAATCTGACGTGGGCGGGAGGTGGTGATACTCTTTGTCTAGAAACCAACACCGAGCATGTGACATGGCAATTTAGTTCGATACTATTACCAAACAAGAGACTCGCCGAAGTTTATACTCTAATCTCGGCCTCGCGCTTCCATGGAAAGTGGAGGGGATGGATACGGACAACGAGCAGGAATTTGGTGACTGATGAACGCGTGACAATTTGTGTAACAAAGTCTAGACCGCCATCACAAGTATCCCGCTTGAGTCTTTGCCTCAAGGCGACGTTTCCTGCTTTGAGATGAAAGGAATTCAAGCTTTGTGCCAATTGCAACCTCCTTCTAAAACATACATACTGACCCATTCTCCGACATGGTGAGGACATTTCGCGCACATCATCATGACGTCTCTTTTGGACCCTCAATTCTCTTCCTTAGATCACCATCTCCAGGCTTCGAGGACTTCACTATTCTCTTACAGCAAGCCAGCCCAAATACATCTCCGTCTTAACGCTTGGCGCTTCAATGCATCCGCTCGTCGATCTAGTGTTTTCCCCACACCCTACACTTTCCGCTCAACGGACATACATCCGAATCCGGGATCGGACGACACGCATCTGGACGACCTTTGTCGTTTATTTTAGGTTCCACAGGACGTTGCCAGAAAATGCTGCAATAAAAAACACCTTTCAAATATCTTGGCCTGGTGAAATTGTGGTCATGGTTTCGGGTGCTAGACGAGAATATGTGCACATGCGAGGGCGGAGACTTCGACATGCTGCAAAGTCCGCAATCAGGCAGTGAGGGTCTTTGACTTGCAAGTCATTATGTTTTCTAAATCCTTTTTCAACGATAGCTTCTTGCGACGAACTACAAGGTTACGTCGCTCCTTGATGCGGGCCCAGGAGGAGTTTCCCCAGGAATTAGAATACACTGCCTAGTGGTCCATTCCTAAATGGGGTTTTGATACATCGCAGGATATATATATCTCATTCGAGTTGCGGATTTGTATAACGAAGATTTGTGGTTCCGGTGGATTTTCAAGGTGCTGCGATATGTTGGTACGTTAGTCGGCACTCATCCAGACTGATATCAAGTAGAAAATCTGCCTGTGGCCATTGGTTACTGTGCTCCTATGCATGCTATATTGGCAACAAACCTTTATATACTTTCTCATTAGATTTTACAATATGCAAAGCTCGTGTACTCTTCCTCCTACCACAATATGGCCTATGTTGACAACTGAATATAGCGTGAATGAAACTTCCACTTTGACGTCTTCTGAAAGTTGCAAGATCTGGCCTCGCTCACCCAACTTTCTTTGCGGGTCGGATATGATGTAAGGTGGGATTTCCATGCCCATTAATGATGTCTATGCAAAAGTGATCAGGTTTGATAGTTCCGATGATTTCATATGTGATTACCAGACCCGGAAGACCCAGCATGATGGTGAGCCTGCCCTCAGGATCAACATAAACAACGCCGTGCTTTAGCGACGATCCGTCAAACGCGATGTTTTCGATGTTACCCAGCGTGGCGCACATGTCGATAAACGTTCGAAACTCTTGTGCATCATCGCAGGCCACCAGAGGTAGAAAATAATGCTCCATGCGGAGGGTGTTGTCCTTGGCCGGCCATGTGGCGACCCGTCCTACCACCCGAAAGATGAACGGAGTAGTGTGGTCACCAGATACGAGAGAACGAGGGGTCGTCCCCAGCCATCGCAAATTTCGCGGGATATCGACAGCTCCACCAAGAAGAGGAGGACTGGATAGACTTGATGGCGCTCCCTGCATGACGTTGGTGGACGACATTGGTGGCAAATAGTGGGTGGCAATGGCAACTTAGATGATGAGCACGTGGTCCCTTAGACTCATCGTATACCAAATCAAGTATCAACATCGAATATACAATGTCCTCAGTAAGTTATCATAGGCCAAACGAGCCTGAGGCGCATTCAGGGAGATTCCAGGGTTGAGGACGTTGAGAAGTAAGTTCCCCCCCACTGAAACTTTATCCTGGCTCGCGACCTTATAAATAAATAAATTCAGATTGGCGGAACATCGCCCCGATTCGAGGGGTCTGACGCTGCCCGTGTATATATGTACCCTTTCGTTCGCGTGGCGGTGATCACGCATCATGCATCATGATTGATGAATTGATAACCTGGTTGTGGTTGATGCGAGTTCTGCCCATATACCGCATCAGTTATCTGATTGTCGGGCTGCTTCCAACCTTCGTACTCCCCCATCATGCCTCTTCCGTGTCCAGGGCAATCCCCCAGAACAAGAACGTCAACTGCGGCAATCGACTGGAATGACCTACCCACACGCTTCGGGATACCTCAACCACCTTCCTCCTATACGCCCTCCATCGCTTCTCAGCCCGCCAGTTCCACAAACGCGGCAAGTCTGGGTTCCGAATCATATGCAGTAAGCGCAATCCCTGAACAATTTCAAGTCTAATGCCACATTTTGAACAGAGTCCAGTGCGATCCACGTCGTTGGCTCCCGGTTCCAGTGCATCTGGAGGGTACAGTTCTACGGTGGGTGCTTGGTGGATCTTTTATCAAACGATAAGTGATCGGCATCATAAACAGGGACTACGGCGTAGGTCGTCAACGTCAGGCGCCTCAACTGCATCAACAGATGACGAAAGCGAGCCCAAGGGAACGACGAAGGCGCCAGTGAGCTGATTTCGTTCTCTAGTATACATACTGCAAGTTCATTTTTTTTTCTCGATACAGCTAGGGCGCCAGAAGCATAAATTCTACAATTTTCCAGGCCACACCAATTGGTTCGAAGTTCTGACGACGAAGAATGACAGCAACGTCCCTGAACCCGGAGTGTTCAAACTCAATGGCCTTTGTGACGGTGACCTCTTTGTGGTTCGAGACTCCCCTAATACGATATTTCGGATGCAAATCTACAAAAATAATACTTGGTCGCCAATCCAACTTTACGATGAAATGACAGATTCAGCAGGGAACACCCGTTCCCTCATCATAAAACCCGGAGGTAAACCATCTTGGGTGTTAAAGGACACTGCAAACAAGAACTACAATTCGTCCCGCCAACCAAGAGCGTCCGTGGGTGCTATGTACCACTCAACCGTCCCGCGGTAATATATCTGTCATGTTAGGGCCATTCGTCAGGAAACCCGACGCCGCGGTAATAATCCGTGGTGAGTTCTTTTTTGCGGTCCGATCCTCGACACTCACACATGTTACCGTACCCATCGTTACGTAGCATCGATAGTGGTGGCCTGGGTTGGCACAGGCTGGAGCCGGTGGACTGGTATTTCAAACATCGCGACGTATGTACGATGAATCAACAGTGCCTTTGTTTGTTAGCCGACATTCGAATCAAGCTGTAATTTGAGGACAGTCGTATTGAAGGTCGATCAGAGGCCGGAAAGGATTTGTATCCAGGTCTTAACAACTCATCAGGAATGTCAAAAAATGTCAAACGTGCCTGATAGTTGCAGGTTAGCCCTTTAATTATAACGAGCCTACATACATAAAGGGTCAATTTTGGAATACAGAGCAGTACAGAGTACAGTGGTGCTCTCTGCACACGGCTGGAGTGAGTTGTCTTGTCGGAGCTGTAAAACTGAAACTCAGATCGGTCTGAGCCGCATGTCTTACCCTCTGGCGCCAAAATTGAGACGCGCTCAATCACAAACTCATCACGAATGGACACAAAAGTCTACGTAATTCCTCGCGTCTCTTGCGATTTTGACTATGACGGCCCCCGTACGTTCATCTCAGGGTTCTCGGACTGGTGGCCCCATCCTCGTT
>ML208614.1:0-20330 GCA_004369065.1 Pluteus cervinus
TGCCGACTGGAGGCGACGTGGATGTGGTGGGCGCTTGTTGTATAGCACTGATTGGGGGTGCTGGGAGCGACGTGGCGGGTATTTGTACTGAGGGTGGCGCTGGCGCGTTTGCTGCCAGTATAACACTGACTGGGGGTGGGAGCGACGCGGTAACTGGCGTTGACGCTAACATCGGTGGTGTTGTATTGGATGGGGGAGGTGCACCACCCATGCTTCCGAAAGTAACAGCTGTTGCCGCCGCCAATGGTACAGGCATTGGGAAAGGTAGGAAGTTCTTCCCCAAGCTCACTAAAGTAGCAGCTTCTGATTGACGATTATCCATTTCAAAGTCCATATCGATGGTTCGCGGTGAAGAAGCGGTCGAGGTGGGGGTACTGAACGACGCCTGTCGAAGGGGATAGAAATTCCCGGCATTCTCAGCATCAATGAAGGTCGAGTGACCAGGTGGTGCAATCCCAGGACTCTGCATCCACGCGACAAGGTCACCTCCAGCAGGTACAAGCTCTTGCCACAGAGGTTCGAGTGGGAGACCTTGAGGCCCTATCAGGAACCATAAGTGAAAAGGATCAAAGGATTCGAGGAGATGAACTACTTACCCTGAATGAACGGTATGTTGAAAGAGCCCCAGCTCGTTTGTGCATCAAATGAGGCCAGTGTGGGGTCGATTGGGTGAACATGACCTGAAAAGGTCGCCACTTGACTTGAGCCTTCGGTGAAGGTTGTAGGAATGGGAGGCAATGAGGTGGCGGCTTGAGTTGAAGCCTCACCAGCTGTCGTAGAAGGTGTGGAGGCCGTTGCACCTGGTGTAGCGGGAACTGGAGGAGTTGACTCTTCTGCCGAAGCAATCGAAGGTTTTGCTAGAGCCCATCAGAGAGAGGACATAAAAGAAACACGGAAAGTACATACCAGTTACTCCCTTAGCTTTTGGCTTCGCCCTTCCTTTGATCGCAGAACTCCCCGCTTCCTGCAGGTTCGTCGCTTCAGAGTTCTCTGCTTTCGTCTTTCGCGTTGCCGACTTCTTCTCCGTTTGGGGGTTAGCGTCTTTGCTCTCCTCCTCGCCATCATCGTGGTCGTCAAGACTCAGGAGGTCATTCCATGACCCTGGTGCTTCTTCGTGCTGGAATTTTGGGTCGGAAAGAGTTGCCTCGTCGGCTAGTGAGAGAATAAGGACAAGGGAAGGTAGATGTATAACGAATGACACACGATTTACAAGTCTCAAGAAGTCATAATATGGACCAAGAATGTCCGTTTCAAAAGTGGCAAGGGTGGCAGGAAATCGACTGCCAGTGGAGGTCTCTCCGACGTGGATACTGTGGGGTGGGTCAAGCGAGGTCGACGTGGCATAAACATAAACAAACTTACGACCGCATGTCAAGTTTCCCATCGAGGTCAGGGTGAGGGCCGCCCATGAGAACCGTAATTGACCAACCAGTGTTCCGTGCAGCAGTCGAGATCACCTCGTAGAGCAGAGCCGGACACAAGTTGATATTGCTGAATCCAAAGGTAAGTCTCCACGTCGAACGCACGGATGACCACTTACTTAGCGCGTTCAGCATCCGTTAGCTCACCCTCCTTCATCTTTCCTTTCAACTTCGAGTCTCTCGCTATCTCCTCAGCAACCTTCTTCGCCACCTCCGGGTCGTCCTTATCTGCTTGGTACTGGTCTCGCTTCACCTGGTTCGTAATTTGCATCCGTACACCCTGACCCAGCTTCTCATCCATCCCAGCGATGATCTCGTTGACACGTGGTGTGACTCGTTCATCGCCGTACACATTCATATACGCCTCCGCTGGCTGGAGTGCTCGCGTCTTCGCCGAGTACCACTTGTTCAAAAACTTGAAAACCTTGGCACTCGTTTCACTTGTTTTTGTGCCGTCCTTGACACCCTTGACACGCCATCGGTACCACGTTTGGAGTTTCTGTGAGCAAAGGTCCGTTAAGCTTATATCCATCCCATAATCGAAGAGAAGCTTACGTCGTGTGTCTCTTTGTAAGACGGGCCAAGTGCTGCGAGTTGCTCCTCAGTCAAGGGCCCCACAAGTTCCGGAAAGACTTTCTCGCGTTCGGGGAAGGCTTCCTCCCACTCGCGGAAGAGAGTAATCCAAAAGCCTTTGTAACGTCCCGTCAGCTGATACTTTTTGTATTCATCTAATCTTTCCTTCAGGAAAGCCTCTTCTTCCTTCGTAGTTTTTTTCTGTGCGACCATGATGGTGAGTACGACAAAAGTTGTTCGAGCTTAACCAGGGGGTTCGAGAAGGGTAAGTTTGTGCACTTATCGATTTTTTTTTCGATAGTCTTATGCATGAAATCACCCTCGTATATGCAGCAACCACTGATGCATCACCTTGCATCTGGCGCTTACCCCCACAGCGCGTCTCATTAGTAGTTATGACATTTTAACGTCTAACGTCTGCCGCGTGCACGGTGAATCATCCGAAAGTCATCTGATACTGCCTTCTCTTTCATTACCGTTGACTACATATAACCAACCGCAAATTCATACAAGACTCTCTCCACTCGACTCTCCCAGCCCAACATGTCTCAATCTCTGTCCACTCGTGAAGCGCGTATTGCCTATCTCACCACCTTCAAGCTTGATGAGTTGTTGGAGGCGGCGAGGATTGTTGCTCTTGCAGCTTGTAGATTCTGTGGTTTTGGATGTAAGTTCTGTCACCACGTCCGTGTCCTGTCACTCATCCCTCCCAGCTGGCGACGATGATTTAGTTGTCGATGCAGCTTCCGCGGTTGGTTCCCCTGCTTGGACTTCGACCTCTCAATGTACGTCGCGTCTTCGTGTTCTGTGCCTGCCTGTATCCGTGCTGATCTACACTTAGCCTCTCCTTTGGACCTCGGGATCCCGGCGCCAATGCCTCTTCCCTCCACCCCGATTGGGAAATCCAAGAAGACTCATGTTAAAGCAGAAGTAGTCTCCCCGAGGGTTTCTCTTTTCCCAAGGCTTCAAGATGCCAGCGGTATGTTTCCATCATCATATTTGTATGTTTATCCATAATTTTCGCAGTCCTAGCGAGTCCGAGTCGCCGCCTTCATTGGTATGCCGTTACGGTTGGTCGGGACTATGGTGTTTATCAGGGATGGTAAGGCGACGCTCTTCCTTTGCACATTGTCGTCGTATTGAGATATCCTACAGGGATGTGGTCCAAGAACTCATCGACGGTGTTCCTGGTGCCAGTCAGCAGAAGGTTCGTAGTCAGGCCGAAGGGTTGGAGATAATTGAGGAAGCTCGAAGGGAAGGACGCCTCCGCCGTGTAGTTTAATATCGTATAATGCGTACTCTAACCAGTGCAAGTAAATAGTCTATATTCTTGGGAATCGATCTTTGTTTACTTGCTGAAACTTTCATTGAGGGGTATTCCGAGTTGGATATTGGATGAGACCATTCAAACTGAAAGCCGAATCCATGACTTCTCTCGAGAGTATCCCCGAGTTAGAGATTTGACGAGATTTAAACTAAAATTGGGTGAACAAACTTGTCCAACAATAAAAGTTTCATTTCGAATGGAGGCTAGGATGTCAATGTGAACAGAGAGTGAACAGAGGCGCTGAAATTTGGCTGAAATGCACAGTATATCCGTGTACGGCCGTGGATGCAAACTCGGTGTAGCGTAAACTCAGTGTTCGTGAAACGGTAGAATCGTAACTCGTTTAGACGGTATTGTCTGAATTAAACGTCTCAAGAAACAGGCATGCATTGCTGAACAAGACCTCAAGATATCTTATTGTGGCAAAACGGAGCCTATAGAGACTGATATTCTACGTGTATAGTCGTTTTCATGTTTTCAGCGTCTCTTTATCCGGGGTCTGATTGGAAAATGTCACGGCACCCTGGCCACGTGTTTCCAGCGCTGTTGATGCAACACCCAAAATGCCTCCCAGCCTTTGCACATCGCGTCGTAATCCTCCCGCAGACCAACCAAGGCTCGGGCTTTCCACAACCAGCTGACCCTTCCAAAGCGCAGATAATGATTGTCTTGAGCCTCTGCCGTGAGTAGCCTCTCCCCTAGTTCTTCCCATTCCTTTCGTCGAGCCTCAAGCTTGTGAAACACTTCGATTGTTTCATCACACCCTGGTCCGAGCTCCAGCCCCACCTTGTTCCCCATCCACTCCATACGCTGCTCTTCTTCCTCACGCTGTCGTCGGAGATACTGGCCATGAAGAGCATCTTCAAGGTCTTCAACGCGCCAGTTGAACACCTCGGGGTCGTATGTGGGGTCGTTGCAGTTGAACGCTTCAACCAATGACTCGAGACTTGCATCTGAAAGCCTCGTACCATGACAAGCTGCCCGTTTAGCAATCGATTTGAAGGTCCTCGAGTTGGGTAACGGAAGGTTCGCTGTGTTGACGATGATTTCGGGTAAGTCAAGTGCTGTATCGGCTTTTTCTTTCTGACGTCGTTTCAGGTATGCTTTATGGTTTTGCTCGGAGCGCAGCTGTTTAAAACTACCACGCCTTAGTGTATCACTATAATCCATCAACAATAGACTCACTGCGCTGTATGCTCTCTCTTTTTCCGTGCACGTTTAGTGCCTTCGATCTTTTCTTGGAGAGTTCGATACCCAGCCTTACGACCCATTGGGTATTGGAAGTATCCAGTTGGTGTTCTGCTAACCCGGTGGCATTTAATCTCAGTTTCACTCTAGGTTATATAAATGAGTTTGCGCGATGACTTCGACGCGCACCAATAACCCTTCCCTCGAAATGGCCGGACACAATCCCCATAATCAAAAAAAGACAACTAGGCGTAGTAGGTTACCCAAGGACGCTATTTTGGCTCACAGTCGACAAAGCAAAACACCAGCGCTCACCGTTCGCCACACCCTCTACGAAGGAGCGGAAAACGGAATGAAAATCACAACCCAGACAATTACGCCAACTGTCAGTGCTCGATCAGTCAGTAGTCAAGGCCTCGCCATACCTGTCGAAACATGTTCTTTTGACATGGTTGATGATGCTCCCCCGCTTGACAACACTGTAGCACCTGCCACTCAGGCCACCCAGCCAGTCGAGAAGGCAAAATATGCCTCGGTATAGTTTTAGTTCTCTGATTCGCTGCTAAACGTTTTGACGTTTTGTTGAATTCTCTTGTCCTCAGGAACACCCGTTGAAGGCATGGCTACCATTCCAGCCCGAATTTCTCTCAGAATTCATTCAACGCGAAGGACGACAGGGTGCGACCACCGGACAATGTACATGTGGACAATTGGATGCACTATACCGCTGTTGGGACTGCTTCGGCCTTGCTGGCGCCTTGACGTGTTCCGCATGCATGGTTGCGAAGCACAAAAACCTGCCGTTTCACAAAGTTAAAGTATCTCCCCATCTCTTCTCGATGTGATAAGCCAGCTCAACTTACTGTAGAAATGGAACGGAAAATTCTTCGAACGAACAACCCTTGCCGATCTCGGTCTCGAAATACAAGTTGGCCACATGGACGGAACCCCCTGTCATAACTCCCAGTTAATCAAAAATTTCGTTATCCTCGACATCTCTGGTATCCACTCTGTTAAACTAAGGTTATGCGCTTGTGCTAGGGTGAACGAAGCGCACATCCAACTCTTGCGTGCAGACCTCTTCCCCGCAACTGTTACCACGCCCCAAACTGCAGCAACATTTCGACTTCTCGAAATATTCGAGATCCTCTCGTATGAATCCAAAATAACTGTTCTCGAATTGTACCAAGCTCTCTTTCGAATCACAGATAACACACGGGCTGACACGTCAAGGGTATGTCATCTGGGGAGAAGCTTCTCTATCTGATTCTTTATTTGACAGGAGCGATACTCTGCACTCCTTCGCATTGTTAGGGAGTGGCGACACCTCAAATTACTCAAACGAGGAGGGCGGGGACACGACCCAGCGGGGGTAGCGGCAACAGGGGAAGGGGAATGTGCAGTTCTCTGTCCGGCTTGTCCCCAACCTGGGAAGAATATGTCACCTGGATGGGAAACGGCTTCGGAAGAGGACAGGTGCGTGGGCATTATTCTTGGACAGGTACTAAAGTTCTTATTACTACTAGTTTCCTCCATGCGTTGTTCATCGGAATCGATGCGAATTTTCGGCTCAAGCGCAAAGGCGTATCTAGTGATAAACTCGACCCGGGTCTTGGGCAGGGGATAGCATATATTGTTGAGGAAAGGGCATATAAAGAACACCTCGCAAAGCATATGAACGACAAGGAGCAAGTCCGTAAGATTGACTTCGAATCGTTGAGTTATTACTAATGACATGCCTTTTCTAGAAAAGCTCTTGTTCAAATCATAACGCCGTGAACCTAATGGATACAAAACCGGGAAAAGAATATGCTGCCACGGGGCTTGTCAAGGTCGAGTGTATCCGGCATGAATTCCACCGGCCATGCGGGGCAGGCGACCTACAACGAGGTGAAAGGTACGAGTTTATCTAGCTATACGCTCATAATTTGTAAGGTACAACCCGTTTCAGATACTGTAACACCGACTACGTCCTGTTCAAGACGCTACGAGACTTCTTTCTTCGACGGCTCTTCGTATCATACGACATTGCATGCCAATACGCAATCCACATTCTCCAGCGCATGAGTGAAATCTCTCCCGATAGCCGCCTTCTTGACGAGAATGTACGTACAACGTTTTTAGTCCCGAAGTTTCATCTAGCCGCCCATATCATCGAATGTCGATCGAAGTTCTCCTTCAATTACACGCCAGGGGTTGGACGGACCGATGGTGAAGGTGTAGAACGTGCCTGGTCCGAGCTCAACCATCTTGCCGGCAGTACCAGAGAAATGGGTCCGGGGTTTCGTCGCGACACGTTAGATAGTCACTTTGGGGATGCCAACTGGCGAAAGTATATCGGTATAGGTAAGTTGATTGTGGCCGCCGAGATTTCATTCCAAAAATAATGTAATCAGGTCCGGCCTTGCTACGAAAACTCAACAATGCTGGTTTACAAATGGCTAAACAACACGGGGAGTGTCAAGGGAAAGAAGAAACAGCGCGGGAGCATTATCCTCAATGGCTGGCAGAGATGAAGGCATGGGAAGAGGATCCCGGCCAGCCGAACCCTCTCGTTTCCCGGATTGCACGTAAGTTGGCCAACTCCAAGGGCATTGATGCATAACTCATTGGTATCAGCACCAACATGTGTGGTAGTCTGTCAGGCAGTTGCAAAGGCCGAAGCTGTGGCCTTGATGGCCAAACAAAATTTCAAAATTGTCGAGAATATGACACCATTAGAACTGATTCGTACGGGCATAGAGCTCGAGGAGGAACAGTAGGCGTGCATGTCTTCCAATTTTCCCACTCACTAACACTTGTTAATGACTTCCCGTTGCTCATTAATGCATGATAGACGATCACTGAAAGCCGAAGACACTACTTTATCGTCACATGCCACCCAACGGCAACGTGATGCCTACTCACTCCACGAAGACTCCCTCAAACTGAAGGTAAAAAAATGGTTCAAGCGTCAGGCCGCATACATCCCTGGCGTTATGATATTGCGACCAGAGCTCATTGACGAAACTACAGAAGAAGAGGTGGAATTCTATAGTGGCGTTGATGCGTTTGACATACCCTTGTGGCTCCCCTCACAAATTAAGGCACAGGTCGATTACGATCTCCATTACGCAAACATTGAATGGGAGTTGTGCCTCGGCCAAGCGTACGAAGCCATTTCAGCAATGCGACGCAATCTATTCCATCGTGCCCATCTTCGAAACTACAAGAAGACATCAATTCAAGGGCAGGCCGCCAATACCCGTGCACAAAATACAATTAACAACGTCCAAGCCAGTATTGACGTCAACGCCGCAACATACCGAGCTGCACGAGACGCCCTCAACTCCTTATCCATCATAACCCAACGAACGGCCCGGATGTCAAAATTTCCAGTTCTGCTCAAAGAAGACATTCGTGAACTTTCTGAGCTCGAGCCGAAGAAGTCTGACGGTACAAGCACCTCAACCTGGATATGGAGAATGGAAGGTCTCATGGTGGAGAAAGATAATGTATTTGCTCTTGAAGGTCGGCTCAATTTCTTTCAACTTAGCCCCACTTACGTTTTGTCAGACCATCGTGTCCAGTGGGCGAAAGCTTACTGTCGTGCCATGAGGTTCACAGAAGAAGTCCAACTTGTTCAAGCGGAGATGCACCGGGTTCTCCGCTTCCTTCGTTGGCAGGAGAACCGGTGGAAAATCAAAGCGGAAATTCAACTATGGCCGAAACCGGTCACAACAGAACTTCAGGACGGGTTATCGGCGTATGCTTTCCGACAAGCCGAAATCCAGCATCAAATTCACCAACGGTTTTGTTTACTGTGGGATGGCGTTGAAGGGTATGTTAAGGGACTACAGACTCAACTGAAGGCAACCGGTTCTGCTCACTATCGGCCTCTTCTCATTCAGAAGGAGCCAGAAATGAGTTTTATGGTAGTTTCATAGCCATCGTATATGTTCGATTTGTGAATAATTTCGCCGGACCATCTCGGAATATTAAACACGGCAGACTGATTGATTATGGCATAACACATCAAGCGCAATGCGATCGCTGGTTGTGAGGAAGATGAGGTGATGCATGAGTACAAAGTGATACTGGTACATCGAAGGGATTGGGTTATGCATCAGGAATCGGAGGAGTCAGGTCATGCATCACCATAACCGCTGGGTATTGTGATGCACGAGTATCGGATAGGGGAGGTTATCATGCATGAATCTTTGACCAGGCTGTAGATGCGGGAGAGCGTCAAGTTGGACTGATGCATCAACTCCTGGGAGGTTCTTAAGTCGTAGTCATGCATCAGGAATCAGACAAGATAAGGGAGGCCGCCATGCTTGAATATTCAAAAATGGTAATATATTATAGAGGCGGAGGATGACCACGATGTATGTCTATCAGAGAGTAATGTCAAATTGAGTAGAGACTGGAGTAACGGAATCACGCCTCGGGATATGTGTATGAACCGTGAGAGAGCCGCAAGTGGGACGGAGGGTAGAGTAATGCATCAGCATTGGGTCATGCATGAATTCAGGAATGGGGAGAATGTGGTAAAAGATCGGGACGGTGATGCATGACAGAATAAGGGACGGAAGGTTTTGGTAGAGGGAACGGTGATGCATGAAGTTGGGAATGGAGGGGATATGATAGCGGGGTGATGATGCATGAATCATCAGCTACGCATGGATTCAGGAACAGAAAAATTCGGTAGAGGGAATGGTGATGCATGAAGTTGAGAATGGAACGCGAGGAGATATGATAGTGGGGACGGTGATGCATGAATAGTCAGCCACACACGATTTCAGGAAACCCACGAATTTAGGAATGAGGAGAGTTTGGTAGAGGAAATGGTGATGCATGAATACCGGTGATGCATAGATTTAGTAATCAGAGCGAGTACAGTAAACGGGAGGGTGGATGCATGAATACCAGTGATGCATGAATTTGGGAATGGGGAGAATATATGAAACAGGAGGGTGATGCATGGATATCAGGAACAGGATAGGATATGGTCATGCATGAGGGAGAAGTGGAGGGGGAGGGTTATGCATGACGGAACAGAATAACGTTGTGATGCATGATTACTGAAAATGACGGGACGTGGTAGTAGGATTGACTATCATGCATGAGCACTTGAATGGTGGGAACATGTCATGCATGACCTGTGAATCCATAGCGGACTATAGGGAAGGGTGATGCATGGATGTTCAAATGGCGGTGGAGAGGTGGTTGGAGGTTGTGATGCATGAGCCTCATAGTAATGCATAACACGCCAGCAGGGGGCTGCCATCCAGCTAGTACAATTCTTGCATCACCGAGTGTTACTGCTAAACATAAATTGATGCATCGCTTCTCCTGCATCTAGTGCGTGGTTGTCGTGGAAGGTGTGATGACGTGCGTGACAACACAGAATCTCTTCTTGTAACGAATAACGCTTGTCACACCATCTCCATGGGCATACTGTATGGGGATTCGAGGCCGAGATTTGCGTTGGCGCTCAAGCTCTTGTGCGTTGTGACAAACAGATCTGTTGTTTCTCAAGGTATATTATAACCGCCGCACCGCCTAAATGACTAGATTACAAAAGTTCAATAATGTAACACCTAAGAAAAATGGATTCACACCGTTTTATGCCCCCAGTCCCAAACATGATGCTCGAAAATGTCCCACTGAATCGGCTTGATACCGTTGTGAACTACCTTGTCCATGTCCTCCTGTTTGACTTGAGATTGGGGTCGTACGCGTTTCTTCACACACGAAACAAATTTTCCGACTTGGCGTGAACGTACGCCATGTCAATGCCATATTTCACTAGAGGAGCATATAGCTCTGGTAGTGTGGGGTCGCATGATGTCGTGAGGTAGATCGTCTTTTGTAGGCCTTTGCGATTTGGGTGTCTCCGCCGCCGCCGATGGGCGTGGGTTTGCTCCGGGCGTTGTGTCGCCGGTGTGCCTGAAGGAGGAGTTCTTGCCAGCGGCGTTTCTGGAATGCGCTTTGTAGATACTGTGGTGCCCGCCGGCGTGCACAAATGGGTAGCGCGAGGCACGATGGCGGTAGGTTGGGGTTTGATGCGAGGCAAGGGATGGCCAAAATAATAGGCCGCTTTCGCCAGGAGGGGATCTGGGCGATGTACTCCTTGGAGTAGAATCGAAGTCCCCAATTGAGGTTGGCCTTGACCCGCTGGGTTTGACGGAACGAGAGGATTCCGTCTCTGCCGACAACGACTCGAGTAAATCGGCCTCAAAAGAGAACAAGAGTCCCGAAGCTCCCGAGAAGTCAACTAGTTGCATGTCAAATCCCATTCGACGAGATATATTGCATAAAGACGCACGCCGAGGTTCACGTATCACTTGACCTAACCCAGCTGCACCAGAACGTTGTGCCGCATTTGATTTTTTTCATCTTGGCGGTCGAGCCTACGGATGAGCTAAAAAATCGACGCCCTTCTCAATTGTCTTCGTCTGGCCTGTGATCGTTCGAATCCGAAATCGATAGAGACCCGACCAAAGATAAAAATCGCTTACCCCGAGGTGCTACGATCTGCTTATTATCTCCGTATTCTCGCCCACCGTCTTCACCGGTACTCGACCCGTCGTTGCCTTGTGGCTTCTTGTCCTTGATGTGCTATGACCGGTCGGCCAGATTGAAGGACCCCAACCTCTATCTCTTGCATCGTGTGGAGGCTGCTAACAATGCGGCTCGCTTACGGGAAGAAACACAAATGTGCAAACACAGGCAAATATGCCACGTGGCTAGGCGCCGATTTCAGAACGCCGTCCCGATCCTCCAGGCAAAGTACACCTCGGCATAACTTGGGTGTGGCATTGATGCGGCGGTGTGCCCGCTGGTGTATCAGACAGGGTAGTCGGTGTATCGCAGAAGTGATACGTACTGTTCGGTGTCAAGTTATTGTCTGGATTCAAATTAAATCTAGGTATGGAAGCAAACTTGGTCTTCAAACAAATCTCAGTAGTACGTTTACTTCGGTGCTCCTGCTAACTCGGTGTACAGTATCACATTAGAGTTTTGGTTGTGCTGTTGGACATGTCCCAGCGTCGGCAGATATGATGCCGGCTAATTTTATCCCGAAGTGGTGCAGATTGCCTACAGGAGTGGAATTCGGTTAAACCGGAATGCGCTAGAAATCCAGCCACCAGACAGTATTTGTCCCATATTATTCAACCGACACCTATTACGCCAGCTCATGTCCATTTTCGGGGTAACTTGAAAGACCACAGCTGCTCGCCGATACAGAATTTCGGCACAACTTTCAAGACCACTCAGGGTGTTGCAACTGGCTCGGGATCTCTGGTCTGCAAGAAATCGGTGTCTTCGGGGTTCATTTGTTCAAGTTGTGAGTCTGTCCTCGAGCAGGTGGATAACTCGGTATTCAAATCAAGATACACCGAAGGTGGTAGAACTCAGAAGGTGCCAATGTCAACGTCCAGAGTCCTGAACTCGGTGTATTGTAATATATTGTGTTCATGCCGGTGGCATAAATTTCGATGAGTTTGTTCTGAAGTACCGATGGGCCCAACTTGTGATATGCTGAGTTGCAATACACCAACGGTTCAGCATATTTTGTAGTCTGGGGACGAGGCTATCCTATTTTGGATCGTGCCGGTGTACTCAGATCGCTGTGCGAGGGCCCTCGGCATAAAAAAATCTCGGCCTGTCCCAAAATTTTCGGGGTAGCGGTGAACGGCGGTGTGAACCCCCAGTTGCGTATCATAACCCGGACTTTCCATTGTCACAAATACAACATGGTCTATTACCTATGCGAAACGCAGAGTTGAGTGAATTTACAGTTAATGCCCCAGTTTCCAGACGTGGTGCTCGAAGACGTCCCAGTGAATCGGCTTGATCTCGCCATCTACCACTCCCATATCCACCTGAGATTGGGCTTGCACTCGTTTTTTGACTCCAGATACGAATCTCCTGATTCGTTCTTCTGGCCACTTGGAGATGGCGTGAACGTACGCCATGTCAATCCCGTATTTTAGGAGTGGGGCATATAGCTCCGGTAGTGGGGGATTGCACAACTCCGTGAGGAATATATAGAGACCGTCTTGTGTGGCCGTTTCTGAGTTGGAGTTTGCGGCTGATGATATGCCTGGAGTAGCCCGAGGTGTCGATTGGGAGGTACTTCCGACAAAAGACGTCAGAGGAGTTGGACGAGGAGTCCATTGGGCCGTGTCCGCTGTGAATGGTGATGGTGGAGGAGTTGATTCCGAGAACCTTGAGACTGGTGGTGAAGCTTGGGATGAGCGCGCCAGCGCGGCGGACAAAGGGGTGGCGCCTGTTGCAATAGGCGTCAGTTGGCGCTGGAAGGACTGGGGCGAGGGATAGGAAAGGCTAAACGACCCGATAGAAGGGGCTCTGGACGGAGTGCCATCGAGGGTCGATTGTGCATCAGCACCTAAGATCAGTGCTGACACACCGGGGGGAGGAGTGGTAGCCCGGGTGTTCATAGAGGCGTCCACTGGCCCGACGCTCTCGCTCCACGCGGGTTGATTGGGTTGATCTTCCGACGTTCCTCGCCCCGAGCAGGAACTGTCAATTTCTGCTATCGGCTTTGATAAGGTTGTTCGCGAAAGGAGCCACGAGATATCTACTCATGGTATTGAATAAAATTCAATTTGATGCACTTGACTGGCACGCACCCTGAGATCCAATTCCGACTTGACGTGACACAGATCCGTCAGAACCTCGTAACACACTCAACGCGCGTTCTCTAGTGATACGGCCGAAGCTAGAACGAAGACGCATTCGGCTTGTCTGACCTGTGAACAAAGCTGCATATAAGTGTGCTCAAGATAAAAACTAAAAGCCACATACTCGGTTGATCATTTACAACCGGTTTGTGATCCCTGTACTCCAGTCCACCATCATCTTCGTTCGTATTGCTGTTGTGTGCCCTATGGCCTGTTGTCGATGCTCTTGAGCCTGCTGGAATGATGAGTTTTACTCTCTTCGACGGAGGCGGAGCTAGTCTTGGTCTCTTCACGATGACAGAGTCATCTTCATCTTCCCTTGGGTGCTTCGAGGATCCCTGTTCTTCAGCCACGTCACGGTTAGCGCTCCTCATCCACCTCGCTTGCTTCCGAATATGGCTCTTGAGAATCTTTTTGTCCTGTTCCCTTCGGTTGGAAGGGAAGTATTCCCTGAATCGCGCGTCTTGCATCACCTATAAAGTTATATCAGCTCTGGTACAGTAAGGCTTAGATACTCCTGACCTTCGTCTGAACCGTCTCGACTTCCTTGTCTTGTGCAGTTGGTGATGGTGAAGAGGGCGAGAGATCTAGATGCGTTCGAATGAGGTCGTTGACCACGGTCTGAGATGTGCGTATCGCCGTGAGCAGATATATCCATGGTGTCAAGGATGGAATTTGACGAACCCTCAGGAGTTTCCATTTTATGTCCTTGACATCGTCAGTAAGACCCAGATGGCTACGAAGCGATCTACGAAACGAAAGGTGAGTGTCGAACGTGTGCTGTTTAATGCAAATGAGTTTACATGTCCTTTTTCGAGCTCATTCTCCGGTGGCCTCAGCAATTATAAGGAGATTGGGGGAGAACAAGGTGGTATCGTTGATAGATGATTATGATCAAGGTTTCGACGAGGCTGTTCTCCCACCACAGGCCCAGTCGGAGATCGAATTTGAATGAGCCCGACCAGGAGAAGGCAATGCTGGTACGGGTCCGATCCTGAGGTGTACAGAAAGTGAAAAGAAATGGCCCAACAGACTGACCTTAAGGCATACAGAAACGGTCTTGGGTAGCTACACCGATATGAGCCCAGTACAGAAGTAGCCCGTCGAGCGTCAACGTTTCAACACCAGTCCTGGGCGTACTGAAAACATCGAAACGGAAAAGTTTCGAGAAAACCTAGGTGGCCGGGAAAAGAAAAGGATTACTACCGAAAACGGCCGGAAGTTGCAGGAAATCTAGGCGAAATATCGGCACGTGCGATCCGTTTGGCGTACAGAAACGGGGCAAATCGGCAAGATTGCCACATTGTCCCCACCCCTGCCGACCTTATCTTGCCGAGATAAGGAATCCCAGCTCAGATGATTTCGACCACCAACAGGCGCTTGGATGTCCTGGCCCGTGCGTGCGAAGCTACGCTCTCTCTCGGGAGATTTTGATTGGCCCATTTCATTTGCTCTTCACAAGCTTCATCGGAAACCCTCCGTGGATTGAATCCCTTCAATTGCCCAGCTTTTCCGGACTGGTCTAAGTCTGGTTGTATCACACTTCAAAGGCAAGTTACCAACATGAACTTATTCTCGGGGGATGGAATACACCACTTCGCGGCAACGATTTGCTTGCCACAGAGGACGGCGGCCTCAATACGCGCCTTTGGATGAGTCGACGAGCTGGAGCGAAATGAATTGAATTGAGTGTTTACTAACATCGTTATCAGTCCTTTATCAGATTTCGTTGAAAAATCATCATGCCAAGCACATGGTCAGAGAACTGACGGCCATTTGCAGAGACTCCTGATCATGACGTCCAATAGGATTTCCGACCTGCGCAACCACTTGAATTTAGATCGTGATAGCCAGTTGTGGAAAAACTTTCAGGTAAGAGACGACCAAATGATTTTACTGGGACGATTTCATCGAATTAACGAATTCAGGAGTCCGCGAAGGGGGTGGTAGAGACACATTTCGATCTCTTACCATTAGCACCCAATGCATCGAAGCAACAAAACGCCGTGACGAATAGCATGAATCAGGTCAGTTTTATTTCTTCTGGTCTAATTCTCTTATTAACAAGCCGTGCCTGAATACCCACCAGATTCTTCGGGAGCAGAGGCGTCGTTTCCCCCTTCATCCAACGAACTCGGATATCTTCTTTCTTCGGCGCTATGTCATCGAACGAGCAACCAAGCTCCGCCAGAACAAGAGACAGAGTCTCACGAGGTCTCGAGCACGACAGGCATCGAACACACATAAGCCAACTTCAACCGGAACTATACTTCAAGTTCCTACACAAATTGATCGAGACGAACATCAGCTCTATGAGCACTTAATTCCCCAACCGCCTAACGAAATCGAACTTGAGAGCCCGCAGGTTGCAAATAGCTATGAGATAGCTTCTGCCCCAGTATCGTCCACTCAAAGTCCAGATCTGAACTCCCCATACGTCGTATTCCACCTCGACACAACTTTGAACAAATACATTATGGTACCCACTTCTCCATCCAAGATTCGCATGGCCAACTGGAAACCTATTTCCCAACGATTCCGTGAACTTAACAGTAAGCAAATTGTTGACGCCCACGACTCTCCTTCCTCACTAGGCCTCACTTCTCATGACGTAGTAGCAGAGTCCGTTACCAGCGACGTTCACAGGAGAAAGCGCCCGGAGTCTCCATCACTCAGAAAGCCGGGGTTTGAAGATTCACTCAGACCACCCACTCCTTTAGAAGGCAACGAGTCCCCTCGCACTCTATATCTTGTCAGTCCTACAAGCTCTGACACAATGCTCAGCGACTTTCCACCTCACTCGTACTCTACCCACGAAGTTTCGTTTGAAACCTCCAGTCAACTTTGCTACGCTGAACCCAAGGTCGAATCCAATTTAGACCTGGAGCCCAGGATAGACGAGAAAATAATTTCTCTTCTATTTTCGTCGGCGGCAACTGATAGAGCAACCTACGCGGCTTCCGACTCAAGCATTCGTTCCTCCCCTGTCTTTGACGATCTCCATACCTTTCTCGAGAATGGATCACTCGCCCACCTGTACCCGCATCTTAAGAAAGCAGGATATCATATGGGGATAATCGAGATGCTTTCGCATTTTGATATGAAGGCCATTCACCTCGCACTCGAATTGGTAGCCCACGAGTTGGAGACGCCAAGCGAAACTGCATATCAGACCTGGTTCATGGCTTCAGGGAACCAAGAGAGTGGTCTTGAACCAGCTTATTGGCATCTTCTGGCGGTGAATATCTATAATCTAGGGCATGGACGGAAGAAGGACCTGTGAATGAGGTGAATGCAGTCGAGTTGTAACTTCTTTTATCCTTATACCATAGATTATTTGGGACTTCGTTGGGACTTTTTATGGGTACTGCTGATTTGTAGTGTTGTCCACAGAACGAACTCTTGAGGAATGTATCTCGTCAAAGTATTAATAGAATTTCAGTCAGATGGACTCGGGGTAGCGAGCGAGAAGTAGTCAAGTTATACATAGGACTGACGAAAAGACATGACAACTTCGAGAGGCACATATTGATGCAATAATAGAGCATATATCGACCTTCTACGCCGCTGAACTTGCGAAGATTTCTTATCTAAAATGATACCTGACGTTGAATGCTCCAGGATAGAAAAGTCTCCACAGATATGACCGAAGTTACGAACCTTCAAAGCCATCCAAGTAGCCATGTTCAACACAAGGAATAGATTAATAGCCAGCTATTGCCGACTTTCGGAATTTCGTTCGGCTGCGTTCAGATACCCAAACGCGGGAGCTTCATCTCTGGCACGCAAGTCAGTCGAAAGTACCTCCCCCGAAGTCTCGTTTCTTGACGAAGAGCAACCCCATCTCCCGCTTTCGGACTACACATACACAATTTGGACAAGTACTGGTACCTGTGAGGATTGCATTTCAAATCAAGCGAGATGATATAGAGGCAAAATGCAGGACAACGTACTCATTATATCCAGGACATCGATGCCTCCAACCTAATAGCTCCACGGGGACCAACCGAGAAGTGAGGAGGTCAATGAATTTCAGGATTTCCGACCCGAGGTTGAACTCGCTGCAGTGGACGTCGGCGTCAAGACCTTCCTATGGTTCAATTACGCCTGCATTGACGATAGGTTAGGCAACGTTATGGGTATAAAAAAAGGAGAAAAGGAGGCTACAAACAAATTTAAAGACGAGTCCGTCTTCAACGTACCTGGATTGCTGCACAGCACTATCTATGTTCGAGGCGGATAAGGTCGTGGTTATGATAAACTTGACTTCTTGGTTAGTTGCGCGTGTGGTATGGATGTGGTCGAGCAAAAAATTTCCTTGAGGTGATCATGGTTCAGAGCAGGAGGCGTGTCGATCAGATAACAAGGTGTTGGCGAGACGCAAAGACACCAACAAATACACAGAGGAAAAGTCATTCAAATTCACGGTACAGCTAGTGCAAACTAGAAATCATACATTCAATCCTTGATAAATCGTGTATACATCATGAATAAGCGTCCATATTTGACGGTGAAATGCCATCACGTAGCCCACTGAGGAACAATACCTTGCCTGTTGACCGTATCCAACCAAGTCTGCGTATCATCCCGAATCTTCTGCCACGCAACCTGCACACCCTCCGCGTCCTCCTGAGTGAAAGCGATGCTGCTTCCCAATTCGACATCCGACTGAACGTTGACCAACACGTTCTGCATATCCTGAACGGTAGTGTTGAGGACGGAGACACCGGAGACGACTTCAGTGAACAAGGGTTGGACCTTCTTGAGTTGGTCAATGCTCTCCTGGAGAGCGGTGCGAGTCGCCTTCAGGGATTGAATGAGCTTGATGAGGTCGGAAAGAGACATAGCGTCCAGGACGGCAGTAACGCCGGAAGCAACCAAGGTAGCTCCAGCTCCGATTTGAACGGCCAGGTCGAGAGCGGCAGCGGCGGGTCCAATGACACCGAAAGAAGCCAACAAGACAGCACTTGCGAAGGCAATAGCAATCGCATCCGCAATGATGCTGATGATCTTATCCCTCTCCTCCTTCTCCGCGTCGTCAATCTTGTCGTTCAAGTCAGAGATCTGCTGCTCGACGCTGGAGATATTGGAGTTGATAATTCTGAGGATGGCTGCGAAATCCTTGGCAGAATCCTCGAACTTGTCGTTTACGGTGGTACTAGCCTTGGCAGCAGCACGAATGGAGGTGAGGGTGGACTGAACGAAAGTCTTGATGGGGAGCCTGCCGTTGACAACGTTGCCAGCGCGGAAGTCCTGGAGGAGTGCGAGGTTTTGAAGAGATTGAACGGCATTGTACTCCAACGCAATCATATTGACGTAGTCGGAGCGTAACGAAACGGTGACGTCGTAGAGAGTTTGCTTCTGAGTCTTGTCGTCGTTCCAATACCCAATGATGTCCTTCATGAACGGCAACTTGAGCAGAACATCAAGTTCCGTGAAGAAAGCTGTCGCCTGCTCGGCCTGGCTGGCAATGGTATCACCCAACTGATTGTTGGGCGTGACAGCGCTGACGACACGTTGTGTAGGTGAAGGAGGGGGTGGGACTGCCGCACGTATGGCGTGAGCGACAGGATGAGCCTTGAGAGATGCCGCAACAGCGGTTTGACGAGGCACCGCCCATAACGCAACGGGAGTCTTGCTGTTATTGAGGATAGCGAGAACGTCGGTAGCGTTTTGAACGAGCTGCGCCCACTCCTGTTGCAGGAAGCTGTGATACAAGGATGGATCCTCGAGGAGTTGACCCCATACGCCCACCAACGTATTGTGGATCAAGCCCAAGTTCCCGCTGATTGTTTGTACCATCTCCGTCCAAGTGAGGACGTGGCCATTAAAGCTCGCCCCACTCGACTCGAGGACCTTCAAAGCCGCAATTTGAGCGCCAATGCTGTTGACCGCGTTGTCCCGACCGTCATAGATGGACTTCTTTGTCACCTCCATCCAGGTGAGGACCGCGATAGCACCACCCAACTCAACGTACCACGGCGGAGAAAGGTCGTGGATATCCTGGTCGCACTTGGCATTTGCGGCAACGATCGCATTGTTGCTAGAGTTGACCTGACTCTCGAGGCTTTGTTGGTAATCAGTAGCTTTGTGGTTGAAGTCGACGAAAGAGTTATTAGCTGACGCGGCCTGATTTTGTGCATCATCGCAAGCCTTGACAGCGTTGTCCTTATATGCGTTCAACTTCTCGATGTCGGCTGGGTCGGTAGGTGGGCTGGGGAATTGTTTGGCCCAGGTGACCATGGTATTGCCCATCCCGATGATAGACTCCAACGACTGGGTCACCAAACCACGGGCCTGATCCAAGGATGAATCAAGATCATTGGCGGAAACGGTGACTTGTTCGTTGAAAGGTCCCAAAATCTGGGGTGCGCTGAGCACGCCAGAAGACTTAGTAAAGTTCTGGGAAGCTGATATCCAGATGTTGGATGAGGCCTGCAGAGCGGGAAGGTCGAACCAGATCTTAGGGTCTGCATTGGCGAAGAGTTGCTTGAGGGAAGCACTCATATGTAATAAGGTGGCGTGGTTCATGATCTGGTGATAGTCTCCGACGTTGCCTTGTTTGAGAGAGGTTTGGGCGGCCTTGAACACGGGAGCAAGCGCGTCACTAGGACGGGAACTGGCAGCCTTGAGATGAGTATGCGTGGGGGTAGAGTGGGCGAGTTTGGTGAATGTGGAGACGACGTTGGTCACGTCGACGCTATCGGGGATGACAACACCCTGCTTGTTGAGGGTGTCCAGGTAGGTCGTACAAGCGGTACCCATCTCCCCAGTAACCTGTTGAGAAGCCTGAATGCTGCTCGGGTCGTCAAGGATCTCGGCGCCAATAAGCTCAGCGGTGGCATCGTCCATGGTCTTGACATTGGACGCGTCGTTGCTAATACGACCCCAGAACTGATTCAACGTGCCGTAGAGGCCGTCGAGCTCGGAAAACGCATTGACTATGTTCGTCATCTCCGTTATGGCGGTATTGACTGTTTCAATTTGTGACTTGGTATTGGCTACATCGCCGGCCAGGTCACTCATCTTCGCTCCGAGGACGGCTGCAGCAACAATACCACCAACCATGAGGGCGCCACCACCAGCAAGAAGCAAGAAGTTTCCAGTGACAACACCAGCAACCAAGAG
>ML208614.1:23859-35319 GCA_004369065.1 Pluteus cervinus
CCTTGAGAGCTCGCCGGCGAGCTTGAGCGTGAAGTCATGATAAGGTCGTTCATAATCTGTACGTCCAGAGTCAGTATCAATGTAGGGCCGAGTCCTGAATTGCAACTTACAGAAGTTTGAAACGAGGGTGTTTTGAGGAACCAAACCATCGACACTGGGTATATAAACCAAACAACATTGTTCCCAGTCGACGGGTATATCAGGATTTACACAAACGTCTGGCCAAATCAAGCACAAATTCGAAGTAAGTGTTCCGCAGGAAAGAAAACAAGAACTTTGTAGTATCCGCACCAGGAACAAGGTCCCCACGACGTCAACGTCCTAGTTTGTCGTCAACAAAGCTTGCCCGATAAGGAGTATGTTTGGGATTGTTCTTCATTTGAATCGTCGTGTTCTAGCTATGGGCTGAGTAGAAGATGGTGCGCCGTAGCAGGCCAGCAACGAGCAAGTACGAGGAAAGGTTGTACCGAGTCATGCCTCGTGATTGGCTGATCTTATTTGGTACAGATGCTGTCGCCAAACAGCCAGGCCGGCATCTCTGCACGCCAGCTCATCTGCTGCGAGGAACCGCCTCAACATGCGTGATATGCCAGCTGAGGTGTGTAGTCCTTACTTCGAGTGTTTTTGTATGTCATAGTTATAGCGAATCTGCTCGCTTAGGGAAATCACCATTGTAAGTCCTTTTTAGCTGTAATTACACGCAATTCGTCACCGACAACTCTCCTGAGGCAGGGCGTAATTCAATGGGTATTCCACGTTCAGAAAGGTGTTGGAAAAATGTCCGAAGCTCGTTGCTTTCGATGTCAATACGTTGACGGGGGAGGTTCTGAGATCCGACGGCTCCCCTCCGTCTCAAATACGTCACGAACACTTGGAACTGCTTGAAGTCGTTTCAACCATTGCAGTGGGTCGGCCATTCGCCGGTCTAGTATTCAAGAAGCTTCGGGACTTCAGACTATGGATGATGCCTAAAGCAGCAATGGGACTTCGGCCAGAAGATTTGCCTATCGGAGTAAACAGGGCGTCGTTGAAACTGAATTTTCAAGCGGACAAGCTTAAGGCTTTCAAAGATCGTTTAGAGGAAAGGGACATATGTAGTACTGTATTAAGATATATACACATGTTTCAGCATTCTATTGTCCTTTAAATTATTCAATGTGGTTTTATCCAACGAGTGTGAGGGTTCCTCGTCGATGAATTCCACTCTGAATGTAGTCAGTCCCTCTTCAACATTCAGACGTGCAGCGACCATACTCCCGATTAACCCGTCCTCCATGTGACAACCCAACAGCGAGAGCTCTTCCAACCCAGGTAGGAAGACCTGACCATGGTCATTTGGGGGTAGGAACACGTTCATCGTCGTTTCGGTCATGCCTCGGAACTTAAATGTAAAGGATCTGAGGTTTACAAGGGAAGGTGCTGCGAGTTGTAAGAATTGCAGACACTTTTCTTCGGACGATATTGACGGATAAGTGCAGAGGCGGAGTCGTTCGAGCGTGCAACTCGTTCTCCCTAGAAATTGATGAAATGCCGACAGATCCACCAGTTCGCGACGCAACCCAAGTTCGAAATGGCGTAAACGAGGAGTTGAGATCCGGTCGAACAACCATATACAATCCACATACAATGACGAGATAGCAAGGTGTTCAAGAGCCGGGAGGTGGATCATCTCGGTCATAGGGGATTCTTTGACACACATCACTTCGAACTTGACCAAGCGAGTGAGTGAGGGCAAAGTTGCCAGCTCTTCGAGATGAATTGACCAAATGAAGAGGTCGGTGATATTGTGGAATCTCGTCAGCGAAGGGGGTGTCAGTAGAACTGGAGGCCAGTGGACTTCCTGAAGTCTGTCGGAGGAGTGGACAATATCCCAGACACGTTGAATATCCTGTACGTCCCAGTATGTAAAGCCCATGGACACCTTCTCCAACTTGCTTAGAGAATGTGGAGGAATTTCAAGGAGCTGTGGAATAGTACTAGGACGGCTCATGTTGAGAGTGAGGTCCAAGCCGACCCAGCGATGAGCTTGTGGAATCCAAAGGTCTAGAATCGAGAGAGAACAGCACTCCCACTCCCATTTTGTGCTCGATGTAGGCCATTCGCCGCTGGGACCAGCTCTATACCGCTTGTCAACCAAGGCTAAGTCCAAGAGAGTGGTTTCCCCTGAACGTTCCAGATATAACCGTACAAGTTCGACGATATGTTCCGTTGGGCAGCGAACCGCCATGGACGCCCAAAGTTCTGGGAAAGATAAGGCGATGGAGTGCCAGTGGGCACAGACGTGGCTGAGAGCAAGAGCGGTGGTGGAGAAACGAGGGGGAAGAGGGGAATCACCGGTCCAGCGCTCGAGCTTGAGGGCGGTCGAGAACAAGAAGATCTCGCGAATCAATTCCAATGGCAAGCATTGGATGGACCCTTGAGAGCTCGCCGGCGAGCTTGAGCGTGAAGTCATGTTTGAAACGAGGGGTGTTATGGGGAACCAAACCATCGACTCGACTCCGGGAATATAAATCGACCAACAGTGCTCCCCAGTCGAAAGGATTCACACAAACGACCGGCCAAATCAAGCACAAATTCGACGTACGTTTTTCGCAGGAAAGAGAACAAGAACTTTGTTGGAAGGTGGTATCCGCACCAGGAACAAGGTCCCCACGACGTTCTGGTTTGTCGTCAACAAAGCCTGCCGGATAAAGAGTATCGGTCTGCAACCGCCAGTAACAGCAGTTTGGGATTGTGCTTCATGCAAATTGACGTGTTCTAGCCATTGGTTGAGTAGAAGATGGTGCGCCGTAGAAGGCCAGCAACGAGCAAGCAACGAGCAAGTACGAGGAAAGGTTGAAGTTGTACCGAGTCATGCCTCGTGATTGGCTGATCTTATTTGGTACAGATGCTGTCGCCAAACAGCCGGGCCGGCATCTCTTGCCGGCTCAGGTCGAGCCGCAAAATGGTGCAAATCGTAACTTGATCGTAACGCACGGCAGCACAAAGGTTGGTACTAGATACCGCTACCATGTGTCGACGTAATAATCTTCATAGCGTGTAGTAAGATCCCGAAGGTCAAGTTCGCCATCGTCCTGTTCCTTTCTCGCTTCAAGGCTCTCGTCTTCATCCTCCGAATCGTCTCCCCTTATCTCAATTGACCATTCGAAACTCAACATCTCTACTTCCTTTAATGACTCCATCAGCCGTTCATCTACTCCTAAGCAATCGTGTATCCGGAGGTAGACCAAACCGCATGACACTTCCTTCCGACGCTGCAGGGCTGGAACGAGGTACCGGTTGCAGTCATCGTCGAACTCAGTCTTTTCGACAACCAAAGATCGAAGTCGAGGGAATATAGGCACCCAGTTAGAGGGAAGTGAGCCTCCGCTTTTCTCGTCATTAATTATGACCTGGAGGATGGTCGCCACCCAAGTCCCCCCCTCGACCACAAGACGTTGTAGTTGGGGAAGGCAAGAGGATATGATTGGCCAGGCAAAAGGAGTGACGAAGCAATTGGTTGAAAATTCGGTGATGGAGGAGAGAGATGGAACTGAAAATAGGTATTTGCTTGCCGTTTCGTCTGAAATGAGGAATCGACGATTGTCATCCAGAAAGTCGAGTTTAAATGCACATAAGGGTTTTTGACTATTCCACATATGCAATTTGAGACGCCCATATAGCGGGGATATATCTATTTTGGTCGGGGCGAAATCCCCCGACTTGTGTGGGCCTGAGGACTGAACTTTCAATAAATCGGGAATGGATGCGAATGGATCACCGTATTGATGTGGGTAACCCGAGGAAAACAGGAGGGTTGTAGTGGGTGGGACGGATAGATAGGAAAGGAGGTTGATATCTTGAGCGTAACATGAACCATGGATAGATAGTAAGTCAAGTAAAGATAACTCGACAATTTTGGTATTCGGGGGAATTGGAGCGTACGTGTCTGGATCACCGTCCGTGCCCAGCTCTAGAATGTTTGAGACTCGAAGGGATCTCAAGTGCGGAAATTTTGGGAGAACGGATAGAAATTCTGGTGCGGTAAATTGTGGTTCCGGATCGCGAATTTCGAGGATCGTTAGATTGGTGAGAAAGGAGGCGTTGAAATCAACACCGCATCCAGAAATGGACAGGTGTCGAAGACGCTGTGTAATTCCAGAAAAGAGACTATCCAGCCTCCTGGGGTTGCTAGTAGTGGTTGGTAAATGGAGCGATAATGATTCGAACAGAGGTGCAGGGCTTGCGAAGAAAGTTTGAAGTATCTCCCAATTGCGAGTTGGAAGTACAACGTGCAAGCGACGAATCCGGGACACAGCTTCTCCCATGAGTGGCAGTACTAGTTCATCAAACAGATGTAGTTTGAGATCGAGGGGGGCGGATTTGGACAGCTGGAGTGATTTTTCGATGATGTGTGGAGGGAACTGGTCCAAGGCAAGAATGTAGGACCAAAGTGTCGCACACTCGTATGCTATGTCCCTCCACCTGCGGCAGACCTGAGTGACAGTAAGCCATGGTATGCCCATTGATTTTGACCAGTATGGCGTCCTCTGAAGGAGAAACACGCTGGACAAAAGCTCGGGGGGCAGGCGGTGAATGGGGGCGTCGGCCTGGATTGTGTAAGTGGGATGTCCAATATGATTGCGAAGCATCCGAGGTTCCATAATACCTCCGGTAACGAAATCGAAGCGCCCCGTTCGAGGTCAACCTACGTGCTGAAGGTAAGTTGAAAAGAAAGAAAAAGATGAAACGCCCAAGAAACGCCGCACTGGCGGCTTGTTTGGCAACACTTTCCGTTCCAAACACTGATGTTCCGAACAAGTTGCCGAGCGCAGCCTTACCGGTTGCTCGATCCTCACTTTTTCGACCCACCCGCCATTCCTCTTCCGGCCATCCCGTTGGGGAATGAGAAAGGACCGACAATAGATAATGGTATACAACATGATCCCATTGACCATGAGGCTGGTTGCCACCCCCCCTCGCGTTTCGTTCCTCCCTGTTCCTGCACCATATCTCGCTGAGCGCAGGAAAGGTCTATGACCTTTCCCAACGCACTGCTATCTCTATTTAATTCTACCATGTGGCCGGCGACACACACGGAGGTGAGATCACATGTGGCGTGGCGCGCTCCACTTCTCGCCACTAAGACCTGGCGCAACCTGGCGTTGCTGCGGATTCAAGATTGACCACCTACTTCCCAACCTCGAGGACCAACATCGACCAAAGATCGGTCTGGCTATAGCTAGTCATGACGACTTTGATTGCACCTGAGCCCACAAACAGCATCCCACCAGAGGTTCCGAAAATAGTCTGTCGACAGACACCCGCTCGTTAACGTGTTACTGACCTGGACTATAATAGCCCGAACGATGGAAAATGGGAACGCCCCTGAAAAACCCATTGCCAAAAAGCACAAGCCAATCCTGCTGGGAACAGTGCTATGTACGTGTCAAAGAACATGACGAAGATATGTGCAAATTATGGAAAGATGAAATCGATAAGCTCTTGATTTTTGTGCGTGTTTTTGCTTCCCATTAATGCAATGTGCTGGCGTCCTGATTGAGGTTTTTTAGGCCGGTCTCTTCTCGGCTGCCGTAACGGCGTTTGTGGTAGAATCGTATCAATGGCTCGAAGCCTCCAGCGACGACACTGCCATCTTGCTAGCCCAATTACTTTTGATTCAGTCAAACGGCACCATAACACGCGCCATGCCTGGACCTTTTACACCCACCCCGTCTGCGGTTCGAATCAACATTTGTTGGTTCCTCAGTCTCGTCCTCAGTCTGATATCTGTACTCATTGGCGTCTTATGCCTTCAGTGGTTGCGGGAATACGAAAAACCCGTCGCCATGTCATTCGAGGATAAGCTACGCTACCGTCAAATTCGATACGAAGGTCTCATCGCCTGGAAGGTTCCCCGAATCATCGCCTCCTTACCAACCCTCATCCAAACAGCACTTGTCCTGTTCTTTATCGGGGTGATTGACTTACTCTGGCAGAGGAATCACGCCGTCGCAATCGCTGTGATTGTCCCGATCGTCTGCACAATTTCATTCCTAATCGCTGCCACCATTCTTCCCGTTCTCCAAGCGGTTATTATTCGACTTCGTTTTTACCCAACTATTCCATTCACTCAATGCCCTTACAAGTCCCGACTATCGTGGACAATATGTCAGTTTACTCTGCCTCTACTCGACAAGGCGTGGTCCCGAAAGGATACTATATCCGAATGGCAGCTACGAAGAAGTTCCCCGTTCCAAGCTCTATGGCCGGGATTCGATCACTTCTGGGCAATCTTCACTGAGGGCTCAACACTCTCTCGTTCCATTCAATGGATGCGAAGCGAGTTCAAGTACGACTCTCAAGTTATTCCTGCCATTTACGAATGTCTCAACACCGTGAACCCTGACACGGCACGTTGTCTTGCGGAATCCATAGAGGAGGAATTTCAGCAGATCTTCGGTGCCAAATCATCCTTTCCCGAGTTTTTTCGCGACGACTTTACCAAAATTCGTGAGGTGGCTTGTGCCCTCCAATTGCGCAGATCTTATACGACAGACGTGCACCGGCTGGCACTTCGAGACTCTCGATTAGGATTGCTCTTGAAGAACCGCAGTTCCTCAGTCTCGTCCCTATCTACTGGGGAACGTCTATCCCTACGGAACAATATGGTATGCCCTTCCACTTCCGTTTTCGTTTCACATCTTGATTCTAGGATCCAGATAGCTTTGCTGAGCAAACATTAATGTGCACGCTCTCCGCAATCGACAGCATACACATGAATATAGACTTTCCTCTTGGCCAGATTCTATCGTTGATCCAATCCGTGTCGTTATCTACCCTACACGACGGGTCGGTGGCATCACACCTCCTACAAACCAACCTACTGCGATTGAGGGATTACCTTCGTCACCACCCTCCAGAAACCGTCTCGGAGAAGGCTCGGGCAGTTTGGGGGATCATCCAAATGAACAAACCCAGTGAAGTTCCGGAGCAAATCCAACCATATCTGGCTGATCTCGCTTGGACTGCGATGAGAAGGGTAAACGGTTTCGTTAAAGGTAATAGTACGTGGTTGGAGTTTTTCAGAGTTGGATCTTGGGACCTTGCTCGCACCCTCCGGGAGCGCGACCGGAAGTTATGGTGGATCAAAGAACGTTCCGTCCTCGAAGGTACAGTGGACACCACCAGTCCCCCAGACGACTTACAAGGCTCGATCAACGCTCAGTCCACAAGAAGCCCCACACCGCACGTTAATAGTTTGAAGCCTTCAAGCTTGGTTTTAGATATGGTATGAAGGCGAGGATGTGATGTTGTCTAGATTAGTGGAAGTTGCTACAAGTGCTTCGTATAATTTTCATTTCCAAACAATGAGCGCATTCATTCGGCATTAATGGTAAAATGGATTGGATGGTTCTAGAGGTACAGAGATACAGTATCCTTATCGAGAGATAAAACTTTAGACATCGTCAAGGCCGTCCAAGATGTTTTGGCTGACATCGTATCGCCTATCAGGGAATCGATAAATCCCATCACGCTCGCAGAGAGGACCAGATGCATCGTGATCTGCCTCCCATTTCAATGCCGCATTGACGAGTTTCCAGCTGTCCTGGAAAACCAGATCAACCTCGAGGCCTTCAACCCTACGTAACTCTTGCACCCATTCTTTGTCTTCAAGGTAGCAGTCGTCAAGTTTGATTGCTTCCAAACCGCTTGAATGCTTCTTTCGTTCTTGGAGAGCTTGGGCGAGGCCTGCTTTGCAATAATCAGAGAAAGTTGCATGCCGAAAAGACAAAGACCGCAATTGAGGACAGATGGGTTTCCAAGCGAGAGGGGATTTGATTTCATAGTCACGAATCATAGCTTCAAGGATGGATGCTTCCAGTACTGTCCGTCCCTCATTCGTGAATGAAATGTCTTTCACCGCAGGAAAGGCAGAAGATATGATGGGCCAGGCGTCCATAGAGACCAAACAATTCGTCGAGAATGTCGTGAGAGTGGGAAAGGATAGGTATGAGAACATTTTCTCTACGTCGGGGTCCACTGAAATCCGATGACGTTCACCACCAAAACCATGCTCAGAATTGAGCTTAAGGCAACACAACACCTTGCGATCATCGTAGATATTCAGCTTCAGTTGTCCGAATGAAGAGAATAACTGGATTTTTGTAGGAAGGTGCTTCCCGAGATCCTGACATGCCGAACTGTAGACCTCTCGGAATTTAGAGATGGCTGCGAAGGGACTGCTGTGATGGAAGTGAAATCCCGAGGAAAATAATACGAGTGTCTCTGATGGAAAGGACAAGTAGGAAAGGAAGTCCAGGTCTTGTGCGTAACTCAATCCGTGAATGGAAAGTAAGCCGAGGGAAGACAGCTTTACGATACTTGTGTTTGGAGATATCGGATCATAGTTTAAGTCAGTTCTTTCATTACCAGGTGCTTCGAGCACCTTCGACATCTGTAACGAGACCAGCAAAGGGAGTCGACGGACAATAGAGAGGAATACGGTTGCGCTAAACTGTGGTGCTGGGCTGCGTATTTCGAGAATCGTTAGGTTGGCGAAGAGAAACGAGTCAGCATTGATACCACATCCAGTAATGGATAGGTATCTAAGCCGTGGCGTCGTTTCTCCAAATATGCCATCTAATTTCATCGGGTCTCCCATCAAATGGAGGGACAATAACTCAAGTAGAGGGGCAGGACGGGATAGGAGATGGGGTAATTGTTGTAAGCCGTTGAAACAGAAAGAGAGAATTAAACGCCGAGCACGGGGTATGTCGTTCTCGATAGAAGGCGTCTTCTCTATTGTATGCCAGCCAATAGATTGGTTCAGGGTGATAGGGACGGATTTAGAAAGCCGAAGCCATCTTTCGACCAGCTTGGGAGAGGAATGGGGAATGTAAGTCCAAAGTTCTGGTGATTCATGCGCGACATCTCGCCAGTGGCGACAGATTTTAGTCACAACCATCCACGGTTCCTGCTCTTCCAGAGAGTACGAGAAATGGGCAGATGGCCAGAGACGCTGAAGGTAAAGAAATATTTTGGCCAGGAGTTCGGGAGGAAGGTGGTGAATTGTGGCGCCAATGGTTCCGGATGAAGGGTCAGTGGACGTCTCCTTTGACATAATACGTCCTGGTCGTAGAGTCCTTCGAGTATTCATACTAGTTTTGCGTCGCCACAAGACTAGAAGGCAGAAGTTGACCAGACAAAAACCGGCCAAAGGTTGCCAGCACATGTGGCGTGATGGGGTGATTTTATTTGGATGCTAAGGATAAGTCCTGCGTCCAGCTCGCGGAGAAGGTGGAAAAAGTGAGAGAAGGATGGGACGAGCTTGAAAGGGGAAAGGCGGTATGCCTCGAGGACTTGGAGGTGATGGTGGTGGGTAGAAGGAAGCGTCGGCTGATCCCGTGCTTCCCTCGTCGGTCCTTAGGCCTTAGGCCTTGGACAATACTCAAGCCCTGGGCTTGACTTACAATGGACGCTGTCACCAAACAAGGCCTCAGCTCAGCTCGCTCACAACCCACCAGACCGGGTTCCAACCCTACATATCGAGGGATCCGTTCGTTTTTCGCGCATGGTCGGTTGAATCATGATTCTGACTTTAAAAATCGGGATAGGCGTCTCGATTATGAGCTCAAAGACCGTATGTCGCCTTCTTCGGTCAGCATCAAGAGGGTGAGGGAGATCAAGAGATCCAGGGGAGTTCATTTGGCGCGGCAGGGCGAAACGGCTGACATTGTGGTGGTGCAGCCCAACCGGGATAGCAATTAAGTATGTTCATACGCACTGGATGTTGGTGTTTCAATGTTGGACATACAAGACTACATATCATCGTCTTCCATATAACTACGAACATGATACCGTGGGTCCGAACACATAAGTTCACCTCCGTCGAGATCCTCAGCAAAATCCATATAAAGATCTCTCTCCTCCTCCGTCATGCCATCGCACCTACACCGGGTGACACTAAGCCCCTCAACCACACCCAAAAGATCAAGAAACTTGTCGTCAATCTGGTCACACCCATCAGCACCGATCTTCTCCAGAGCACTCCCGACCTCCTTCCGATCTTGTAGAACTCGAACAAGTTTCTCCTTGCATTCGTCATCGATTGTAATATCTTGGAGGTGCAAAGCCAGCAGACGAGGAAAGATGGGTATCCAGGGCGATGAAGATCTGGTTTGAGAGTCTTCGATGAGGGCTCTAAAGAGGGTTGCCCCTTTGGCCCAACGCACGCCCTCAATCGACAACCGTTCCAGTCCAGGAAAAGTGGAGGAGATGATCGGCCAGGCTGAGGGAATGACGTCGCAGCTCGTGGAAAAATGGGTGATAGTGGGGAACGATAAATACGAAAGCATCTCATCCAGGTCTGGATTGGGTGAGATTTCAAGCCGTTCGTACCTCCCATCAGAATCGAGTTTAAACGCACATAGCGTCTTCCGTCCGTCCACGAGATTCAACTTCAATCGACCACAAAACGTCATGAATTCAACTTTGGTTGGAGTGAACGCTCCAAAGTCCAGGCGGGCTGAAACATGGACCTTCAGAAAGTCTGAGACCGCTACGATGGGGCTATGGTGATGGAAGGGATAGCCAGATGAAAATAAGAGGGTTGTCGTGGATGGAAAGGATAGACAGGAAAGGAGGTCAAGGTCTTGAGCGTAACAAAAGCCGTGGATGGATAGTAGTCTGAGTGAGGGTAACTCAACGACCTCCGTTGTGAAAATTGGGGTGTAGCTTGAATCAATTTTGTGATTCTCAGGCAGCCGTAACACATTGGACATCTGCAAAGATATCAAAGATGGAAGCCCGTGAAGGACCGAAATCAATTCCGCTCCATTGAGCTCCTGCTGTGGATTGCGCATTTCGAGAATAGTCAGATTTGTGAGGAGTGGTGAACTGAGATTGACTTCGCATCCACGAAATGACAAATTTCGAAGTCGCGGTATTGCTCTTGCCCAAATGCTATCCATGTACCTGTGTTCATTTTGGACATCCATCCAGCTCAACTCAATCGATAACGATTCGAGCAGAGGAGCCGTACTGGACAAAAGAGAACACAACTCCTGAAAAGAGCTGTCGGGGTCGGATAGCCTAATCTCCAAACAACGCAACCGAGAAATAACCTCCGGATCTTTGAAAGATGGATAAATCTGATCCCTGGTCATACACCCGTGAATGTTGACAACTAGTGGAGCAGATTTGGAGACCTTGAGGCATCTTTCGATGATACGTTTAGAATAGGAACGAGGAATGTGAGACCATAAGATGGTGGACTCGAGCGCGACGTCCCTCCAATGATGGCAGATTTCAGTGACGACAATCCATGGTGCACAATGTTCCCAGCTATTGGGTGGATAGTCATTGACAACTATGCGTCGAAGGTAGATGAAAATTGTCGTGAGTATTTCCGGAGGAAGGCGATAAGTTGGGCTGGATTTGGGGAAAGGATTTTCGTGAGTGCTGCGGTGGGTGGTGACT
>ML208615.1:8297-35318 GCA_004369065.1 Pluteus cervinus
CCTGGAGTCATCCCCAGGGATTATACCTAGTTAGGCCTGGATTTAAGGTGGTTTGTTCACCCTAACTAGGCACTCCCAGGTGGGTGACTGAAGTGTACCCAAGGCCAATACCGAGACGGAAACGGACGCCGGGAAGGTTCAAGAGGGTGGACATGCGCAGGGGTTGGCTGGCGCTAGTCGGTTCGTTCATATCTCTCTCCGTTTATGTCTTTTCTTATCACACCGTTTCAGTGTCGGCTCTTCTTCCGACTCTGGAGGTGATCTTGGACATTCGACGACACTGACGTACGTCCGCAATCCTTACTCACTATCTCCTTCCTCATCGACCACCCAGGATCTCTCCCAACACCCCCGCAGTTGCTACCCAAAACACGACTTCCTGTCAAATTCCGGTCAATCCAATTGCAACCGCTCAAATCGCTGCCGCCGACAACACGGACACATCTGATGACGGCTATGACCCCAACAACGACAGCGGGAGCGACGCCGCTGATGATTGGAGCAGCGGATCAGATGGGGATACTCTCAACGCTGACGAGGCGGGGTCAACTCAAAACGTTCCAGCTCATCCCGTTGCTCACGTCATCCCAGCTTCCGCCTCCAATACTCCCAGTGTCCCCACTCTGGCTCAAAATGTCCCAACTCCTCAAAATGCCGCCCACGTCACCGTCGTCCACACCCCAGTCGTTGCTGGGTATGATTATGACGCAGATGACGAATATGATAGCGACGATGAAGATGGTAGCGCTGATGAGCTCGTGAACGGCTAGGATGCGAAGAACGACGGAGTCGAATCAACACAAACCAAACCACAAACAAGTCTCGTTGTGCGAGTGTTGGAATAGCCGATAGAAGGCTAGTATCTCGGAGTAGAATTCGTACGTAGACGAATAGAATGGGTTTCAAACAACTTGGTATTGGATTGTGTGAGTACAAAGACTCGGTAGGATGGTATCTGAGGTACACGGACACTCAAGACGACCTGAGACAACGATGATAACGACTTTGAACGCTTCCGAACGTTCTAAACAACAACAACGACCTCGAGTGGTCAAACCTAACCCAAATCCAACTAACTTCGATGTTCTTCAAACTGAGAGACCTCAAGTGTCACGGCAGCTTCGAGGGAGTGTAAAAACTGATATTTCGTATACAAACTTCGAGTACTTATAGATAGGTAGACAGTAACCAGAGTAGAATAGAGACATGTGGAAATGACATCATAGAACAAGAACCAGATAAAATAAGAAAGAAACCATATGGGAGAAATGATAATTGGTATGAACTTGCCATGTTGAAACGACGGTTATGAGTGCGAACCAGGTGGAGAACCGGGTGTTAGGGTCCCGGTTGCCATTCTAGGTCCAAGTATGCCGAAACGGTGTTCCATTCCTTCCTTTTCCTCTACTACCACCTCCTACCCGTCTCCCTCTCTCGTGTGGTCCCAATCTCGCCTACAACGACTTCGCGAGGTATTTGAACTCGGTCCCGGGCTCCTGATCCGCTAATGCATTGGTGATGTCATTCCGATCAGCCTTTGTTCTCGTTTTGTTTTGACTTGCCGTCTAGGCACATGTATCTCCATCGTTCGAGGTGGCGCGTCGTCGACAGAAGGGTGGTGAAGTCAGACGGACGGCTGTGGTTGATAGTTCGATTCAAGGGTGAGTTCTGATTCTTTTGAACCAAGTCCTCCTGTTGATTCTCCCTAATCGATGTTTGTATGAACGTGTGTTTTTAGGAGGATAACATCTACTGTTCTTATACAGTAGTGCTTCGAGCAGTAAGTTGTGTCGATTGCACGACGGAGCCGTTTTCTAGGCCCTGCCGTGTGACGGTCGTATCAGCGTCAACATCATAACAATCCTGTCATCTTCGATCGGTGATTGCCACTTGACGTCCAGCCCTAGATCCCCTCTCCTCCACGAAACCACTGCTCTGATACTCTCGCAGTTTCGTAAGATCGGTGCATGCAACTCCGATCCCCAAAGGAATGCGATATGCGTCAAGGCTGGGAAGTGGTGAGCCAACTGAATAAATGTCTTTTCGTTTTGATCTAGTTCGCGTGACCTGATTGTATCCAAGTGGGTGATATTTGGGAAGAGAGAAAGCTGTGTACTCTTCGATACGCCATCAAGCTGGAGTAGATGGTGTATATCGATTGATAGATGAGTTAGCTGCGAAAGATTGAGGAGGGTGTCCAGTCCGATGGGGGGTGATTCCCACCACAAGGCTAAATCAGTGATGTTGGGACATTGGGCAAGAAAATCGATCAGGCTGGGGACGGAGGGCTCTAAGTGACTTCCGACTCGGAATCGAGATAGTAGAAGGGCTTTGATATGTGATCCGTAGGACACAAATTGAGCAAGTCGGTCAAATTTGAGCGGAAAGATGCGGTGCTTGTGAAAGATCACAACTCTGAATGCGATTGGCACGAGCCTATGGAGAGGAAAGCTTTATATCTCAACAAAAGTACGAAGCATTGCGATACGCACCATTCTCGTACTCGTCTGGCAACCAGGAATAAGTCACTAGGGCTTTGATTAACATTTTGAAATGCGTGTACGAAGATGACCTGTTCAAGTTCGGGTGGCAAGCGAGCTTCTACCATGGTTCTGCCAGATTCCAGTCCCTCGTTGTCGGCGTTGGATGATGGATCCGGGCGCTTGTTTGTCAGTTACACGTGCAAGCCTGACAGTATCCGATCACTCTCTCCAACACCTATCCCCTCTATCAACAAAGCACAATCGTAGCCATGAAGCTTACTTGTAACGAGGATCTCAAGTACGGCCCCTTATTTAATGGTACGTGTATATCACAATCAACTGGACGACAACTTCCTCACAACGGAAAAGTTGTCTATCATACGCAGTGTTCGTCAGCGCTTGTGGAAGCTACAACGCACCAGATGCCCAAGGATGAAGGAAAGCTGGATTGGAACCAAATGTTCCAGGTGATGCGACTCTTCATCTATACATTGTACCTCATATACCTCATAACTAAACCTGCCCTAGCACTCTACTATTGATCTTGCCACTCTCTTCAATCAAGTCCGGGAATGTGGTGAATTGCCATCATCGAAGCAGGCGGAGGTTATTCAAGAATTCATCCAGGAATGCAACGACGATATCAAATCGCTCACTTCGACGTTATCGGATATCATATCGTCCATCAGCCGACTATCTCGCGAGTTGAGTGACACGAGCATTCGCCTCTCACAAACACAAGGCCAAATTGCGTTAGGCGAATATCTTCTCTCGCCAGATCTAGGTAAATGCTTCGTGAGATCGCTCCCACAAGATGTTTTGGAGCAGATCTTCTTAGCTTGCCTCGATTCAAGGACTTCGTACACACCATCTTTGGTGTGTCCACCTCTGCAATTGTCGTCAGTGTGTCATCGCTGGCGAACCATTGCACTTTCGATGCCCAAAGTATGGGAAGACGTATCTGTGTCCACCAACCCTCGTTTGTTTAGCCTCGCAAGGGAATGGACATCTAGGTGTTCTTCTTATAACCTCAGCGTCAAAATCCAGGATTCAGATACAACGGAAAGTTTGCTGGACTTCCTCGTCTTTCTGCAAACCTCGCCTTCGAAACTTCGTCTCCTGGATTTTGCGTTTGGTTCCCTAGGCGAGGCCAACGACATCTGGTCTCATCTATTCCAGCTCGATTGTAGTGAGCTGAGAGAAGTTGTGCTTCGAGGTCAACATCCCCGGATCGAACTCCCACATTCGGCCTCTCAGCTGAAGCGCCTCTACGTATTCAGCCTTCCCGTATCCTGGGAGCATACAGCACCACCACCCCAGCTCACCGTTCTAACCATCACTCGAGCCGTCCATTGGAGTATACTCGAACATATCCTACTTCACTGTCCAGCACTTCGATGTCTTGTTATCGCCATCGCAGGGCATGGCATTCAACGCTTTGGTTCATCCAGCCAGGGGGAACAGACTTCCGTTTCCCAAATAACCACACACTCCCACCTCGAATCTCTTTGCTTTATAAATGATTGTAAAGAAGATAATATACCAACCAATCTTCTCCATAATTTCGTATTCCCGGCGCTGAACGCATTTGAATACTATCTCAATCCCTCCGGACGGGAACCAGCGCCCTGGCTTACGTCTCTCAACTTCATGGACAAGATCCATCGACTTACATTGCATATATCTGACTTCCCACAAACTCTTCTTATGCCAGTTCTCACTGCGGCGATATCACTCCAAGAAATAAACATATGCTGTAACAGGGAACATCTCGAAGGACTCCTTTCGACGTTAACTTCTCTTCAAGAGTCACGTAGCGTTGCTTTGGACCTACGCGGGATACAACTCGCCAGCGGCTCACCTTTCTCCAGTCTCCGAGACTACACCCCATCATTCATTAAATTCATCCAATCAATCTCAAATCCAACGGAATCTGGGCGTCCTCAACGTTTGACGCACTTTGGTATTGGATCGTGGTGTGATCATGATGCCGGTTCCTCAGTCGGGGAATTCCAATCGATTCTTGACAATTGCGAGAAGATAAACGTCAAGCTGTATCAAGACGCGACTGGTCGTTTGTTGTATAGTATTCCTCGGGGATTTGAGATGTATGATTCCCCGTATTATGAGGGCAGGGGATGTGATATTCTCCAACACGACGGGACATGGAAAAGGCAACTGGGCTCTGTATTTCGTGTTGGAGAGTAGATGGAGACGGAGATCATCATGGAGTTATGACGCGCCATGTGCACAAAGAAATCCCCCCCCACAGAGAGTGTCGCCCCCCCAGAGAGGTCATCGGCTAATTTTTTCAACCTATCCACCACATACATAGATGGATTATGACCCCTAAGGAAGGCTAGGACAAAAATTTGAGCAACGGGAGGTCCAGGACGTTGAGAAAGACGCTCGAGAACGTCGGAGGCGTCCATCACGTGATCACGTGACACGCATCAAACGACGCGTCGAGACCGTTTCCCTCCGCCGCATCGAATACTATGCTATTTTTATAGCGCATTCCATTCAATATGCACCTCAGAAGAGTGTTGTATCATGTATATACTCGATGATGGGCTCAAATCGCTTTTAAGGAGCATAAATTACATTCGAGCAAGGCAGTGCAGGTGTTGGACAAAAAATGTATATTTCGTATCCTTCTTGTTTCGGATGGCTTGTACTTTGGTATACATATCAATTCAAGAAGGTATTAGGGACAGATAGTTAAGTTACCAACATGGCGGAGGGAAAAGGCTTCGACGCGTCGTTTGATGCGTGTCACGTGATCACGTGATGGAGCGTCTTTCTCAACGTCCTGGACCTCCCGTTGCTCAAATTTTTGTCCTAGCCTTCCTTAGGGGTCATAATCCATCTATGTATGTGGTGGATAGGTTGAAAAAAATTAGCCGATGACCTCTCTGGGGGGGCGACACTCTCTGTGGGGGGGGATTTCTTTGTGCACATGGCGCGTCATATGGAGTGCGTATCGGCCGCAGTTCTCATTTGTGAAGTTTTGAAAGATATTTGACTATTCTACAGACCGTTCATAGTATTCTTTTAGAAGTCCCGACTGATTCGATTCAAGTTTCTGTGAAATAGAATTAGACTGTATAACGGGAACGGATAGTGGTGACTCACATTCGAGATGGGTGTGAACCAGCACCTTCATTCCTTCGACCAATCCTTTGAACATAGCCTCTCCAGCAGGCTCTATAATATCGTAATCCCATCTCTCCTGAGGGGCCCTGTCATCTGAGATTTCTTGATCAGGCGAATTTTGGGCGGGAAGGAAGCGGTGATCTTCAAGAGAGTATTCGTAGGTTGCAACACGAGTGCCCAAGGCACTCAACCCAACGATTTTGGGTAAGGGGAGAGTGCCATCTGAAAAGTTGAGGGTCCTCTGGCGCATCTGGTTGTCCGCCTGTACACGTAAGGAGTTGTCGTTAAGAGTTGGGTAAGACACCTCGATGAAGAAGATGGGGACTCTGCCCTTGTTGGTAAAATAGAACACCGTAAAGGCCAGGGATTCGGTACTTTCGTGGAGATGGGGATGAACCTGGTAGCGCTCCGAAGACGGAAAAAAATAATGCAAGATGGAGTTATAGAATCCATTAAGCGTGTTCCCGTCAATAGCAGAGCGGTCGACGTGGTCCAATTGTGCAATGATATAGTCTGGCCAGGTCATATTGAGGAATGAGCAAGTTGAAGTGGAAGTTAGACGGCAGCGTAACGTCGTTAAATTCAAGGGTGAGTCGAGCCTAAGCGTCACAGTAACACCGAGTTGTGGTTTGTCACCACCTCGCCAAAGCCCCTTTGAGCGACAACGCCTGAGCCCAACTTGAAAGGCCCTAAACTTGCAGTTTTTCAGATACATTCCTTCGAATCAATGTTCTTGCTTCTACCCACCCTTATCTTAGATCGCCAACGCTACCCCATCACACGATCTATACATGTAGGTCGGTTCGACTCCTTGCGCGATAAAAAAAGTCACACACTGACCATGAGATCAGCTTGGGAGGAGGTATGGAGCCTCGCGGATAAGACGTCGAAGGAGAGGAAGGAAGGAACACGAGCGGCTGATGCGACGAGTTAAAGGTGTCACCACAATTTCGAGATGTGCTTCCGCTCTCGTAGCCTTTTCCCCTTGTCTCCAGCCTCCAGTTGTGTCCTTGCCTCCATTCCCATTGTGGATATAAAATATTTTAGTATACCGGACACTTTCCACCTGGGGTAGTATTGGTGGATAATACTCGTTCGAAGCTTATTCAGATGTGAAATACGTTTCCTTGATTCCGATCCGCTACTACACGGCAGAAACACAAAGGGCTATCATACAATATCCAAATGGCCAAAATGCTTTTTCCAACTCCCATCGGGTTGTAGGACGCTCAGTTCCTGAACGTGGTTGGATGGCGGAACATACATCGCAAACCCAAATGGGTACTTGAACATCACGCTCCCTAACCCATATATCTCAAGGTCAATCGCATCGCAATCGCCCAACATTGATCGGAACTGAACGGCTGAGCCTTCGAGCCCTTTCCACGATGCAATTCTAAGACGCCTCAGAGGAATGGGACGTCCACTGACCGGAGTCGACATCGACTTGATCAACTCGACGAAACGCGGGCTGTGCTCCTCTAGATCCGAGAAGGGTACTCCAAACGTGAATTGTAACCTCTCGAGGCGAGGGGCCACAGTGAGGGACTGCGACACAGTCGATAATAGCTCAAGAATTGGAGGGAGCGTATGGGATGCACGACAAGTAATGCTAAGGTCTTCTACACTTGCGGCTGCGTTGAGAACTGGAGATAGCATTGTTGGTCGGACTTCTGATATGTGCAATGAGAGTCGGCGGATTTGCTGTATGAATTCTAGCGAGGTGAGCCAGGGGATAGTCGCTCGTGAGGGGTGTTTGACATAGTATTCAAACGTGTCCAAGGCGGGAAATGTGAACGTGTGGAGGAGGTTGGTTGGTACGTAGTCGTTTTTGCACTCGTTTTTTAAACAAAAGGTTTTGAGGTGGTAGAGAGTGGATACCGGAGGACTCGTAACCCCGTCATTTTCCAGGTTAGAGTGTCCAGAGTAATGAGGACCGAATTCTGCGATAGAAAGGAGAACACATTGGAGCGCGGGGCAGCAGGATAATATGTGCTCCAGCATACTCCAATGAACCGGCCAAGTGGCCGAAAGGACAGTGAGTTGTGAAGGTGGGGTAGTACCCTCCCATGATGTTGGAACTCTGTAGAGATAGAGATATTTCAACTGGGGGGAGGATGGCAATTCAATGCGAGGGTGCTTATACTTGCACACAAGTTCTGATAATTCAGTACAATCGATTTGCGTAATTTGAGACCAAATATCTTGTGCCTCATCCTCAACGCGGAACGTGACATCGAGGGAACGAAGTTTAGCCCCTGAACTTTGAAGGAAGGCGAGGAAGTCTTGAACGTTCTGTCCATTAGATCGAAGTTTGATTGTGAGATGATTAAATGTAGATCTCTGGATCCAAGCCTTGGCGAGATTACACGAGGAAGGGATGCTTGAATCCACAAAAACGTGGCTCCATAGCTTGGGTAGAGAAAGTGCGATGATCCGCCAACGGTGACATACTGATGCCAGCTGTAGGGGTGGGTGATTCGGCGATGAGATTGTGTCCAACTCTCGGTCGGGTAGACAAGCTAGAAATATCTGTTCCAAAACGTCTTGTGGAAGCAGATTAGGACTGCTTCCTGGGGACGGAAGGAGATACTCGCCCAACTTCACTTGGGCAAGACGCCGAGAGAAGAGGCAGCTCGTCTCGCTTAATTCGCGAGATAGTCGACTAATGGTCGAGATCGAGTCCGATATCTTTGACCTGAGTATGTCAACGTCGTCCTGGCACTCTTTGACGAAACCTTGGATTGCTTGCGTCTCCACAGGTGATGGTAGTTGTCCGTACCTACGAAGTGCGTTGAAGAGTAACTCCAGATCGACGGTCGGATGCTGAAAAATGATCAGGAACAGTAGCTTCGCAATGGAGGACTCAAATCACCTCGAAAATCTCGTTCGAGTTGTTCTTTTCTTCATCCCATTGCATCTGTTGTGTCCCAGCTTCAACCAGTAAAGGCGAACATTGCGTGGGATAGATAACTTAAAGAGGTTGTTAAGTTGGTCGTCTCCTCGTTCGGTATCACTTACCACTGAATAAAGGACCTAACCTCAGGCCTTCGTTGACAGAGAGGATTTTCATTGCCGCAACGACGTTTTGTTACTGCAGAGATGTTGTTGACCAAAATGACCCTGGCGGTGGGAGACAAGATGTGCCACGTGGTCGGGATCCGGCATATTATAATGCCGGCCAATCCCACACTGGCACTTCAACTCAAAAACTTATCGAAAACTCGAATTCCACTGGGCTGTACATACCACAAAGCACTCTCGCCCGTTGTATCGCACATTTATGGGATGGATTCAACTCTGAAATTGGTAGCAAATACCTCGGTACAAAAATTCTCAGAAGCGCTCACACCCGTCCTCGCTGGCTAGCTGAACAAATAAGTCTGAGTCGGATGACTCTTTGAGCCTCTCAATCTGGAGTCTGGACGACTTTTGTACCGTGGAACTGGTCAGCGAGCAGTTTGTTCATGGTAACTCGTAAAGCGCTGAGGTACCTGCATCGGAGGTCGGTTTGGAGCGATGGGCAGGATAAGAACATGGCACGTACAGATGAAAAGTTCAGAACCAGGAGATCGTCGAACATGGTCTTGCGCCCATCACAAGCGGATTGTTCATTTCCAATGAAGAGTCTATGACAGGTTGAGATTCTCGTAACGGTTACGCTTGGAAGTTAATATACTGACATTTGTCCTCGCATTCATGACACTCGCAGCCGTTGATATCTTTGCAAACGGAGTGCTGTTGGGTAATTATCAGAACGCGAATAAATGGGCGTAGAATCGTTATATACCTGCATACTTCTTCGGCGTATAATCGACCAGTTTTTGTCTACATATCAAATGGATCGACATCTCCCTTCGGTGTTCTTACATCTTTGTCCATTCCCCTCTTAAAACCGGAGGCTGATCACCTCTGATCTGTGGGAGCCCAGGGAAAGTCAGGAACACTGTAACGAAGACAGATGACAGTGGAAGGAACTTCGACATACCCTGGGCAAACGATGTTCGATGATTCGTAAAAGTTATGGCAGAACAAAGTATAACGTTCAGCCCACGAAGGATACACCACTGAGAGGCCAAGATGTATTGAAAGGAAGGCGAACTTCTCATCTCGGAAGATAGGTTTGGCACAAACAAGTCTGAATGCAAGTTTTGCTACCATGGCGCAGGAGTTAGGTGGAGAACTAGGCAGCGGAATTAACGGAGCACGTACCACGCGAGACCATCGAAGATGAACTTGAGTCGCCAGGAGTATTAGGTGGGATCCAACGGATTACTCTCGACTAAGGTGGAGATTCAACTGCGCGATAGCGTTAGACTTCATGATGCTGATTATGGGCAATGAACTGACCTCGACCCCGGCTGGCACCTCAGCTTCCTTGACCAAATCACAACCCAGAAAATTCTATTGGAACGTAAGTCAGCACTTGCACAATAGTTCGCATAGAGCGATGCCTCACGTATGGGTTGCTTCGACTTCAGGATCAAGCTGACTTCCTCGTTCTATTCTAATAGACGCAACTTGAATTAAGCCCAGTTCAAAGTCAAACCCAACCATCGAGATGCGAGTTACGCCTCTGCCGATAGGTTGAACGTTGATGACGTGGCAACCCTTCAGCCAAGACGGAAGCGCCCACAGTCTAAATGAGTAACGGCAAGTTAAGGCATCATCTAGTATGCACACTTTGCAACGTGGTAACTAGTGGAAAAGGTAGATTAGCAACTGGGCAATGCCGTCGTGCAAGGCAGAGGTACCTAAGTTCGCGGTTGTGTACCCGTTCCATGCATAAATGGGTGGACAGTGCAGTGGCCTCCGAACGCCAACGCATTTCCACTGTTGTCATGGGGTTTAGCATATTCGGAGGGTGACTGAAGCCGAAACTTACGGAGGGATCAGAAGGACGACCAAAGGAAATATTATTTTAAAAAATCCTGCTCCGAGTATCCTTGCTAGCTTCTTAAGACTAGATCCCCTCCTATAATCTCAAGTCAGCACTTATGAGGCTCTAGTTAAAGGGTGAGTAACATACCTTCGGGCATTGACATTCCCTCGACATCAAGTTTCATTGCCGATAGCGCCCATACAACGCGAAAGTTCTGGCCTAAAAGTAGGGCTTATTCTTCTGCGACAATTTGTTGGGTCTGCGGTGAATGCGAGTGAGCGTGGGGTCATCGAAAAGGCTAGCAGAGGACTGAGTTTGACGAGCCAAGGGCGGACGAAAAGTTGATAATAAAAGCAAAAGCGAAGACCACGCGTGACATGTTGACAGTTCGCTTCCGTCACAAGTTCTCATCGGCCAAAACCCACCGCACGCGTGACTTCTAGTCCAATGCGACCATGCAACGTCAACGTTTAGACCTTCGCTTTTGGAAAGAATTTTCATCGGTAAAACAGTGTTTTGTCGGAGAGAGGAAATGTAGGCCAATGTTGCTCTGCCCAAGTTGATTTTGCCACGTGTCAAGACAGTCTTGGCAGAGTCGGACGTTGTCGCCTGTTCACCATCGTACTATACCGTACTACGAGGTAGTATACACAATACAGGACATATTCACGTCCGTCAATTAATGATACATCACTACCCGACCATTCCTAGTTTGGTTTTCTAGTTTATAGCGCTACTCTAAGGCGTCTACTTGAACGAATTCCTTCCTCCAGCTCCCATCAGGTTGTAGAATGTCACGTTCTAGAAGACGGTGAGAAGGGGGAACGTACATCTCAAACCCGTAAGGGCACTTGAACATCACACTATCTAACCCAAATATTACGAGGTCTATGTTAGCGCATTCTCCCAAAGCCGACCGAAACCGGACTACCGAGTCGTCTCGTCCTTTCCAAGATCCGATTCCCAGACGGCGTAGAGGAACAACACGTTCGCTGATCGACATGGACTTGATCAATTCGACAAACTCTGAGCTGTGTTCCTCGATTTCTGAGAAGGGCACCCCGAACATGAATTGAACAAATTCAAGGCGAGGCACCATAGTGCTGGACTCGATCATAGAGGAAAATCGTTTGAGAATTGGCGGGAGGACATTGAGTGGACGACAAGTGATGCGAAGGTCTTGCACAGTCACTGCGGCGTTGAGGATGGTAGAGATCATCTCTGGTTGGAGATCGGATATGTGTAGTGAGAGTCGGCGGACCTGGTGTACAAATTCCAGTGCACTGAGCCAGGGGATAGCCGCGTGCGCGGGTTGCTTCGCGTAATATTCGAAGGTTGTTAAGACGGGGAATGTAAATGTGCCGAGGAAATTGGCTGGTATGTTCTGGTTTTTGCAATCGTTGATGAGGCCAAAGATTTTCAGGTGGTTAAGGGTAGTGGTCGAAGAAGCGATTGCATGACCTGCTGGGCTCGGGTGATGAGAGTAACGAGACCCGAATTCTGCAACGGAAACAAGGAGACTTTGGAGCAATGGACAGCAGGACAAAAGGTGCTCCAGCATATTCCAGTGAACTGGCGAAGTAATCGAAAGGACAACGAGTTGTGATGGTGGGCGAGTATTTCCCTTCCAGGATTTCGGAATTTCATAGAAATAAAGATACTTCAATCGGGGGGCATTATGTGGAACCTCAATGCGAGGGTGTCGAGGTGTGAAAACAAGCTCTGACAACTCGGTGCAGTCGATCTGCGTAATTCGAGACCAAACGTCGTCTGCTAGGTCATGAGTGCGGAAGTTGACATCTAAGAGACGTATCTTTGCAGCTGAGCTCTGGAGCCATGCTAGGAAATCCTCAAGCTTGCGGTTACTCGTGGATAAGTGCCTGATTCTGAGATGATAGAAGGTACATCTCTGCATCCACGCCTTCGCAAGATTGAACGAGGAAGGAGTCTCTGGGTCTACACAGATCTGACTCCATAACGGCGGCAGGGAAAGTGCAATCATCCGCCATCGATGACTCACTGCTGCCAGCTGCAGGGGTGGTCGATTTGGAGAAGGTTGGGGTGAGTTGCTGGCGTCGCATCGAAGACATGCAAGGAAGATTTGTTCTAATACATCTTGTGGAAGCAGACTTGGACTAGTGAGTCCTTGCTGTGGAAGGAGGTACTCGCCCAATCTGACTTGGTCGAGGCGCCGAGAGAGGTGATAGCTCGTCTCGCTCAATGTGCGAGAGAGTTGACTGATATTTGAGATCGTATCCGATAGCTTCAGTTGGAGCACCTTGATATCGTCCTTGCATTCTTGGACGAAATCTTGGACTATTTGCATCTCCATGGATGATGGAAGTTGTCCACATTTGCGAACTTGATCGAAGAGGGATGCCAAATTAAGGGACGGGTGCTGCAGGAAGGTCAGCGTTCAGGAATGCTGGGTTGAGAACGCAGAACTTGGGCACCTCAAAAATTTCGTTCGAGTTATTCACACTTTCATTCCATTGCACTTGTTGCGTTCCTGCTTCGACGAGTAAAGGCGAACAATGCGTGTGATAGACCACTTTGGGATTTTTGAGTTAACTATCCTCGTTGTAATAGGCCACTTACGGCTGAATAGGGGACCCAACCTCAAGCCTTCGTTGTTAGAAAGAACTTTCATCGCTGGAACGACGTAGGAGAATTCCAGTGGATGGTGGGATCAGAAGTTCAGAACGGCCAACAGCTTATCGGAATCTGCCGGTCCGGATCTCTCCTCCGCACATAACCTCCTCAGTGGTTTTCATCTTCAATTCGCTCCCCACAGCTTCCTTCGTAGATTTTCTAATTGATTTTCCCAATGGATCCGTGCCTGCCACAAGAACTTGAACGCATCATCTTCATCTATGCATGCCATCACCACGACCAACCCCCAACGAACTTATTCCTAGTAGCGAAACGAGTTCGAGAATGGTATCCGACACGAGTACGATCATTATAACTTACATCTCACCTTTTTCTTCTTCTTCTTAGGCTTCTTCCCATTGTCTTCAAGGTGGTGATCATCAATAGATCGCTATCCTCCCCCATAAAATTCTCGTCGCTTCACCAATTTCAAACCTATGGACCACACATCCAACATTTCCTTCTGGTTCAAAGATCATGTGATGGACTACTTGAGGAGCGCAACGAGTATCTTGCACAATGTCCTAACATCACCAATCTCGCCTTTTGGTGGCTCCCGCTGGCAGAGTCTAGGCGACTGGATTCTATCCTACACATGCCCAAATTGACCCACCTTTCAATCACCCTTGAAAATCTACTCGCTCTGATCTCACCAGCACAGGGAGGACAGTCTGATTCGTCCATGACCGCACTTCCACCTCATCCGCCGCTATTCCCAAACCTGACCCACTTAGACCTCCTCCGGTTTCCGAACGATAGTTCCCAGAGCAACACCGATGTTATCATAATGATTGCTCGTGAAGTCCCCCATCTAACTCACGTTACGTGTCAGCCCACGTTGGGGGCTTCGTTCATTCTCAAATTAATCTTACACGAGTTCAAACACCTCAAGGCGCTTATTTGGAGGAGCCCAGGATCCTCAAGAGTTATGGAAGGTCGGGTGTCACCGGTGGATGATGACAGGATCGTGTTCATAGCCTGGCATCGGCAGGTAGATTGGAGGGACGCTGCAACGGGCAATGGTTTGGGGATTTGGGAATTCGCGGATGAGGTCTTAGCGAAGAGGGCCGAGGGAAAGCAGAACAAAGCAGGTTGATTTTGAAGGTATCTGATGCCGTCCAACTTGTCACAAAACATTCATCTTGTATACTAAGTAGCATAGCCTTGATTGATTGATTCCTCGTGCAACGAGTGCTTGGTCAGTTCGAGCGACGATTTACGCGTATGTACAGTGATGTCAGTGCGAGCCTGTGACAATCAGACTTCCATCGATATCATCACTCCAAAATCCTCTCAAACGGCCAGATGCCACATCCATGCCTTCCACTCGAACTCGAGCGCGTCATCTTCATCGAAGCACTCGATGACAGCCCTCGCGATTTCACACCTTTATTCCTCGTAGCTAAACGAGTTCGCACTTGGTACGGTGACCCCAGTGATCGATCTGATATCTAATGCTCATCAGTGTGCTTCCAGGCTTGTTCCGTTTGCATTCAAAGTCGTAGTCCTGATTCCCGAGGAGGAATTCTTTCCTTGTAAATTTCACCGTGTTTCCCATTTCAAGGAGTACGGACAGTACATCCACCACCTCCTCATAACTCCGTGTCATGCTTGGCCCAGCATCTCGGATAACCTTGACGAATGCCTCTCATACTGCCCCAATATCATCAACCTTACCATCTGGGATATGTCTCCGTCCCTCAAAATCAAGTCTCTCTTGAATATTCCAACCCTAACTCGTCTATGGGTGGACATCGATTACCTATATGACCAGATCAGGATCTCCACGCAAACAGGGAATCAACTCATAACTGTATTCCCCAAACTCACCCATTTAGAAATCGGTGGATATCTCCCAGATGATTTTGACATCAAAGCCAATGTTTTAGCATTAGCCCGTCTCTTTCCCTCCTTAACTCACATCGGATTCATGGCTGAGATACTCCCCAACCCGGATCTCTTCAATTCGGTCCTGCACCATCTCAAGCATCTCAAGGCGCTGGTGTGGTATGATCCAAGTCCGTGGCGGCGCCTGTTTGCCCTTCGCGAAATGCCAATGGGTGTGGATGATGATAGAGTTGTATTAAGTAATGAAGCCGGCCGGGAATGGGAGGATATTGCGAGAGGAAAGGTTCTTGGGATGTGGGAGCTTGTAGATGAGGTTTTAGAGGAGAAGGGAGCGACTTGATGGCGAGGAGGACCTCCAAAATTCACAGAAAAAGTGATGGATATTAGTACCTAGTACCAAGATCAGGACGGCCCGGTCTCATATACTGTACAAATCGACGTCCTCATCCAATGGACCATCACTCGGTCTCGAATTTATTGGTTCGGCAGTGTGAATAAGGTCGGAGACGAGCATTAGCCTGCATCCTACTAGCAGGTAGCGAATGAAGAGGTCGTTCTCGACTTCCTCGCATGATTTGCAAACCTGAGCACCACGTGCGGGAGACTGTGAGCTAAATTTAGCCTTTGTTTCCTCAACCACAACAAGGATTCAACGTTCACCTCGCTGCTACCATTTCCATCTCGTTACCCACAGAAACCGAGAAAATGGCGAAGATATTCTCGAATGGGGCGAATTTAGGACATGGAAAACTGTTTGACTGTAAGATATATCACTCGTTGATCGGTCGCATTTCTTAGCCAAATCACTTACTCTGAGATCAGTAATCTATGATAAGGACTTCGCTTCATCCATCGAAGCAATTGCACAACAACAAATGACATTGGAAGAGGCAACTCAAAAGGTCAATTCCGTGTTTGAGGTTCGTACCAGGATGTCCAGGTCCTACCCAAGATGGAATGCAAAGTGCTAAACACCGACCCAGGATCCTAATCTTCCTCCCTTATCCCTGCTTGACGAAGTGCGTAAACGCAGTCAACCCTTAGGTCTGGAGCACCGCGATACCCTCCAGAGTTTCATCCAGGAACGTCAGGCCAAAATAACACCACTAACTACGAAGATCTCGGAAACCCTTTCGGCCATTGGTCGACTCTCCCGTGAACTCAGCGAAGCAAGTGTCTCTCTCGCTGAAAACGAAGACCAGATTCGACTAGCACAATATCTCCTTTCTCACAAAAGTACTGCTCAACGTCTGCAGCAGGACGTTCTCGAGAGGATTTTCCTGACCTGCTACCTCTCAAACGAATCGATCAACCCCAATGTGAGGAGAGCACCTCTTCAACTCGCAGCCGTTTGCCTCCGATGGCGGGAGATCGCACTCTCTATGCAAACTCTCTGGCAATATACTCAATTCACTCCTCCATATGTTCGCAACCTCCTCTCCGCACAACTGTGGTCACAACGATGCCGATATCCTTATCTATCCCTCTCCGCCTATTATCCGACTGACCAGGCTTACATCAATGCATTATCAATCATTCGAGATCCATCGACCCACGTTCGGGGACTTGATCTGGGTCTCAGTAACCAGATTGCTACGGAATTCATGGCTGTATTACGAGAGGCAAACATTGACGAATTGGAAGAGGTCTTGATTGCAGAAGGCGGATGGTTTACCGGTGTGCCTTTTCCCCGCCTCAAGCGGTTCTATTCCTACGACCCTCCACATTTTTGGGTGTCGGAACCACCACCCTCTACGTTAACGGACCTCGTCCTCATGGCTGCACTTCATCCGACTTTTGTGGAGTATATTTTCGTGCATTGTCCGAACCTCCAACGGATCCTTGTTTTCGTAGGAGATCATGGGACGGCAGCTCCCCAATCATTTGATTCAGGGAGGCTCGAGAGAATGGTTCTTCCTAATCTCATCGCATTCGGACTTTGCAATGTTAGTCGCCTGGACTTACCGCCCAACACCTTCAGCTCGATCGACTTCCCCAATTTATACGGTTTTGAATACTCTGTGAAGGAGATGGGACAAGAGTCGCTCCAGTGGCTGACTTTACAAAAGTTCCTCCCTCGAATTCGTCAGCTTACTCTTCACCTTCCTGACCTCACGCCGACATCTCTTATGTCCATCCTATCAGCCTCGCGTTCCGTAGAGGAGCTCACGCTCTTCTATTTCAATAGGAACCTACTTCCACAACTTATCGACATCCCCTCAACTTCGCCACACACCGTTCCTCTTTTACGCCAACTCCATTTCGTCACCCCCAGTTCGTTTAGCTCATGGGCTGTTGACATCAATATATCTAGCCTTCACCAACTCGCAATGGCTTGGTCACCATCTACACCCCGTTCAACCCACCATCTGACATCTCTCTATATGTCTCATTGGGACTGTCATTCGACCTATAACACATTCGTCAAGGACTATGGCTTGCTAAACTTCATGAGCGAACTCGAAAGTCTTCAATTTCCACCTGGTCTACAACTTCAAGTAGGCCGCATCCCACATGGGACGGTGCTATACAGCATCCCTGCAACGTTTACGCTGTATCGTCCCCCGGTTACGCTACCCAGGGATTGGTTGATCTTCCAACCGGACAGGACTTGGAAGAACCAATAGGAATTGTAAAGATTTGGCTACGCACCACTAGCAACCCTACAGTATAGACAGTATAGATCATCTAACAAACTGTATGTAACCGTTGATCCTCGACGTGATGGGGTGGTTAGAGTCCGAACAGCTGACTATGATGACTATAAAATCTAAAGGATCAGACAAGCAGATAACGGGAAACTAAACGTTAATCGGTAGGCCAATACCATATGAACTGTGTGATCACAACTCGGGAAGAAAAGTGCACTACATGAACGAGAAGGAGTAGAATAAAGTCCGACGTACTCAGAACAGTCCTTGGATCGGCCGTCGATGGTCACGACCAAGCAGGTGACGGAAGGGGCATGTTCCACGTATAGGATGATCTGATGGAACTACCTCCTTCAGAGGTGGAGGCGTGAAAGGATGCGCCAGATACGGCAGCGACTATCCGGGGGTTGACAGGTTAGTTTAGGAATAGGAAGAAGTTAAGCAGCACATACCAACGAGCCTATCAAGGTTCCATCGGCGAAGCTTGTTACGAAGTAGCCTGTCTCACCACAATATTAGATTGGATTATAATTGGTTGTAACACTAACGCACCAGGTCATCCCCTTCATAGCCGAGCCTTCCTTCAACACACTGTCATCGTTGGCCGCATCACATCCCGAGTTTGCGAAACCAAGATCCTACGCGAACATAATGTTAGTGACTGCACAACGGCCAGAGTCGAGGGGTTGATCACCTACCTTGATATCCCTTGAACAACGGGACATCATGCGTACCCGACAGTTGAGCACTCTGCGAAAGAAGAAGTCCTGGGAAAAAAGTCAGAAAACACGAAGGTAAGCCACGGGAGCAGGTGGAGATACCGAGCGTCCTTCAAGCTTCAAGGGCCATGACGATATGAGCGAGTTGTGTGGAGAATCTCTCGTAAGGGCGAAAGCTTGAGGGTAGGGACCGTGAACATAAACACTTCGAAGGTCAAGGATAGCTAGAAATCAGCACAGGCATTGAAGACGTGTGAAAGGCCACGTACCAACATCCAATACGGTGGCCATACCCGATAGCAAAAGTGAAAAGACGAGGTGGCGCTGTAATGTCATCTGCTAGCTTACAGTATTAGATTTGGGGTTGAAACGGATAAACAAATCAGGACCGACCAGGCTGAGAGCATGGCCAAAGGGGATGGCCAGCCGGTTTGACTCTTGAAGCCGAAGTTGTCATGAAACGGTGACTTAGGGACCGCAAAACCGAGTTGGCGCATTTGTAAGGCACTCGCCGCATTGCTGTTGTTGGATCCCGTATCAGATTTCTGAGATGGGTTAGCGCTAGTGTACTCGCGTGTAAGTTCATAGCATGCCTCTCGTCTCTCGATCTCTACGATCCCAACCAATTTCGAGAATAAGCGCCCGTTGTTGTATCAACCTCGTCAATCTGTCCCTCGAGTCGAAGTATTGCACAACCCAAAAGTAAGCTGGGGGAAAGGCACGTTAGTAGGCACGGAGAATGAAATAGAAGGCATTTGATGATATAGGATCGAACGTACGACACAACGGGACGAGGATAGTGCCTAGCTGAATGCGATTTGTGTAAGTAAGCATCCCAAGCCGAAGTGGAAAATTGCTCTGTATGTTCGCGGTCGTTGATGGAGCTTTGATGGAATTCGAACTGTCGGAGGTCAGTAAAGTGCCGCGAGAGCGTGAGATATCGTACCGAGTTATAGAACTCGAGAAGAGAGATCTTGAGGGATCAATGGCTCACAAATATGAAGCCCGGCCTCCCAGGTTGGGCAATCATCTGGAAAAGCCAGAGCTTGGAGGGGATCGTCCCCGAGTTTGACGGTGGTGAATTCGTTGCCAAAGGCGAGCAGGAGATGTTGGAAGAAAGTCAACCGTGATGAGGTCATCGGCAAGGCACCAGATTTTGCACGTATCGGGATCTGCCGAGAACCCTCTCAACCCGACCAATCCCCATGCAACCGCGCCTACCACCAGAACTTGAGCGCCTTATCTTCATCTACGCACTTCGAGATAGCATTCAAGTGCAGCTTGCAACACATCTTTTTCTCGTAGCAAAACGTGTTCGAGAGTGGTAAGTCGACACTTGGCCATTATTATTTAGGCACGTGGCTAATCAGATCATCGTAGGCTCCTGCCTCTCGCATTCGAAGTTGTGCATTTTGGAGGGAATTGGACCTTTCCAATCACCTTCACGCCTCATCACTTCGAAGCTTATGGTCTTTACATCCACGATCTGCTTGTGGATTTTGAGAAGGAGCCGAATGGCCACGACCGCCTTGTTAGATACCTCGGATTATGCCCTAACCTCGCCAACCTCGCCGTTTGGCAGCTACCACGACCTCCCCCTGATCGCTTGGACTACCTCTTACAATTACCAAAACTCACCCACCTGACGATCGACGTTATAGGTCTTCTTTATCTGACGTCTCCAATAATCGTGGGCAATCAGGGTACCCTCATATCGTCACAAACCCACGCCCCATTATTCCCTCATATCACCCACCTGAACACAATCTATGTCACACGCAATATCCTGGACAGCGACGACGATATCATAGCTTTATCTCGCCACTTTCCCAACCTGACGCACGTCTCATTTACAAACCCGTCAGATCGTCATTCAACTGCTTTGCGACTTGCTTTGGAAAGGTGGGACAGGTTAGAAGTGTTACTCTTGAAATTCTTATGGGGACACCGAGGAGTTGAAGATCCCTTAAAAGATCAACGGGTAATGTTGATCTCCATGCACAACCTGGATGACTGGGCGGTAGCCGCCTTAAATATCTGGGAATTGGCAGACGAGCAAGGGAGAACGGCCTTGTGAGTGGGTAGATTGCGTTTTTCTTTTGTGCCTATGCTTGTAGTTTTCGTGGATCCACTCGGTGTACAAGGACTTGCTACTTCCTTCGACCTGTGACCCATTAATGCAATTATGACGTTTGCTTTGGTTTTATTTCCCAGAACGTGTTTCTCAACATGCCGAGCAGTGCAAACCGTCGTTAAGAACCGATAAGAAAATCAGATGAGGTCTTTACCTGGAAAACTTCCTTGGAGTTTCATGATCGTCAACGAAAGGACTGACGTCAGAGCGGGATACGACTGTATCAAGGAATGAGCGCCGTCATATCCCAGGATTCCCCACCTATCCACAGAAGTTCGGTCAGAAAGGTGTTCATGATTATCAAGAGCGAAAGGATCAATACACCCAAAAGATATGACAACAGGCTGGCTAAGTCACATTCGTGTGAACGGTTGGTTTCCGCCGTGTCTACGAGGAAAGAGGCACCCGCAGGATGTAAGTAGTAGCTGGGCAACCCCTTTATTTATGGCAAATAATGACCTCTCTAACAAGAAAATGACCAATCTGGGAGGCAACATTATCGATATATGATGGGCGGAGGACGCTAAAACAGACGTACGAACAAGTGCACTTCTTTAATCGAGATCCTCGACTTACACCTCAATGACGAATGACCGCCGACTCGATAACATTCGCGGAGTCCTGGAAGCCAGATTAGGATAAGGTTTTATGTTCGAGTTCAAACGTACTTGACAACCGACCTAGATCTACGCGACTTCGTGCCAAATCCAGGGCAAGATGGGGAGTCTATCAAACAGGAGTTAGTGGTTGTGTGATCTCGGCGATCGGACGTTGGAAAGTGAGAGGCCTACAATCAAATTCACTCAAACGAAGGCGTTTGATCTTTCTCAACCCAGTTGACGTCGGACTGGAACGTATTGATTGAAGTCAATCTGCGTACAGAGTCTTCCGGTTGACGGAGAGTGCCTGAAGAAATGTACGGATGTTAGGTACCTCAGCAAGAGATGAAACAAGGACATACAACCGACAATCGTCATGGACCACCAAGCAAGTTAGGTCGGGTTCTTAGAGACGGAGTTGAACCAGAATGGTCGGTCCCAGCTGCAGACCACGACAGCGGCGCCTATATGCGCATAAATTAGCATGTAAGCAACAAAAACCTGGATATATGCGTACCACATGCGTGTTCTGAAGCCACAGAAGGGTGCGACGTCGAATGAATCGGCCAATCTAAACCGTTGGGGGTGTTGTGTGATTTTTGGGTTCGCTCGATGTCGAGGAAGGGCAAGATGTCCGCGTTGGTTGAACGATCATGGCCTGAGTAGTCACATTCGGAATGTGCAACGTAAGACCCTCCGGCCATGATGATATCTCCTCTCGTTGAACTTGGGTTTCTCGAGATGACTTGTGGTCGGTACCGGGTGCAGATAACAGCGAAGGAGCCTATATGCGCATAGAGGTTAGCATATAGTCAATAAAAATGGGATATATGCGTACCCGTGTGGGGCTTGAAGTCCCAGAAGGTTGTAATGGCGGTGACCCGGCTAATTTAAACCGCTATAGTTGTTCTGACTTGACTTTTGGGTTCGCTCGACATTGAGAAGGGAAGACGTACGCGTTATTTGGATGAAGACCTGACTAATAATGCGTATGCAGTGGAAGTCGGCGGTAGGTTGGTACATCCCAAATGAACAATCCGAATGGTCTCCGATGATCACAGAATCCCTTTTCGTTTACCAGGTTAAAAGTCCTCTATATGGGTGGTTGTCACATGGGAAAACGAAACGGTCAGCAGCCGCACCAATTGCAACAGAAAAATTCCTGCGTAACGTACCTCCGAACATGTTCCGGAGAATATCAAGCCAAGATCACACCCGTCGGACCTACTCCATACTGGTGGCGGTGAGTATGTATGACCTGAGAGAGCGTTAACGAGGTTGGAGGGGCAACGGGGGAAACTCGGTACATACTTCAACTGGGTGGATGTGTGGGCGCGATTTTTCAACGCAAGAACCAGTGTCATTCCTGAAGCCAGTATGCGCCATAGAACACGCTGAGAGTGTAGCATTCTAAATGAGCTGTCGGTATGGCCCCGTCGCCATCTTTCGGATTGAACACGATGATTCTCACATCATGACTTGATGGAGAGTGATCAGTGGGGAATGACGAAGATAAAAGACCTGACAAACTGGAAGGTGATATCCCTCAATACTATCCAACCACTGCCTCTAACCAGTCATAAAGGAAGCATCAAGTCCTGCTTGAAGAAAGTCGGTTCGTAGTTGGTTAGTCGTCACGAAATAGAGGGCAGGGCCAAACGAGAACTCAAGTACTCACCTTCGGTTTTGGTACGACTTCGGCCCAACGTTTCTGGTGCGTGGTTGTACGTCTAGATGGCTTTACGCAATAAAATACTTGAGAGCATAGAGATTAAGCTGGGATGAGAAGGGATAGAATGAGCACGATTATATCTTACAGTAAGCTGGGAGGAGAGCAACGCGAAAGGACAGAAAACGTGACAGTCCGCGCCTGTCACAAACTCCCATCTGCCAACCAAAGGAAAATCCACTTTCTCCCTCTTGTCATCTCCCTCGATTCTCTACTTCCCCGTTCGCATCCATGGACAGCAATCTCCAGTTCCCCAAACCCGCGGTTCTCAAAATCTCGGCCAATGTCCTCGAATCCATACTTGCTCTTCTGACTGACAAGTCCAACCCCCTCTCTGTGTCACACGTCTGCAAAACCTGGAGGGAGGTTGCTTTAGCCTTGCCCGCTCTTTGGAGCACACTCATCCTCAATAAAGACATCTACTCAGTCTCTTCCTCACTGGCTCGGATTACCACTTTCATTGCTCGCTCTGGATCCCATCCCTTGAACCTCGATTTCACATACAACTTCACAAATTCCACCGGAGGGAAAGTCCTTCGAAAGACCCTTGAACTCGTTCTACCTCTCGCGGAGCGATGGCGTTACTTTTATCTTTCCACCAACAGCGACCACAGCATACAGTTCTTATACAGTCAGATACAGGACCTCGCTGTTCCTCTCTTAAAGCACTTCTCTGTCGACGTCATCAAGGCAACTGGATATGAGACATTCCTCAGCCTTCCACCGGCAGCAGTTAGCAAGACTGAAATATTCCTCGGTGGAGCCCCGTTGTTGACCACGTTCAGAGGACTCGGGAACACGCCGAGTTGTTTCCAACCGGACCTCTCCAACATCACAAGTTTATATCTTCGTGATTTACCATCCAACGTGCTCACACTTGGTTACTTTCGCACTATTTTCTCCCTTCCCGACCTCGAATGCCTCTCCCTTCACGGCGCGGTGCCCTCTAGCCTTGCTAACGCAAAACCGTCGCAATGCCGCCCCGCCATCATCACACGGCGCCTCAAGCACCTTCACTTTGCACTCAAACACCCCAACGCATTCCACGTCTTCTTGTACACGGTTGCTTCTAGTCTCGAATCCCTCTTCTTAGTCGACGCCACAATCCCTGGGGATTGTGAAGGCTTTGCCACCAAATACTCCCGCAACGTCATCCAACTTCGATTCCTTCGTTGTAACATTAAAATGGCGAACGTACTTGATTTTGCCGGGTTCCTCACCATGTTCCCGCGGGTACGATTCCTTACGATGAAGGGTGGACAATTCCCCGTCCTCGTTTCACAGCTCCTCCTTGCGCCCGTGGAGAAGGATAAAGCCCCTGACATGTTATCGAGCATGTGGGTGGGTAAAATGGTGACCCTTCCCGATCTTCTTACGCTTACTTGCGAGCATCCCGAACCGGTGGATCTCAGTGTCGCGGAGGGACTCAATACGGCCAAGTGGCGAGATGGATTATTGATTAACCCTACCCGACAACAGTTGAAGAAGATTGAGGTCGAACAGAAGTTACCTGAAGCGGCGTGGGATCAGGAGTGGAGGTTTCCGCCCGACCCGTTGGAATATGACAAGAGGTTGTATATTCAAGAGCGTTTTCAGGGTTTGTTGGAACGTTTTCTGTCTGGGTCCATCGGCCATGCCCGCTTTGACCTCTTTTGAACACGAGACGTTATAGTATCACTGTATTTGTACGTGACACACTTTTTTGTAGGCTAGTGATAATCCTTCTTGGGACATCGGCATCGGAATCATCAGAAATGCGAGGTTGTGATTTTGCTTTGCCGATGCATATATGCGGTCGGATATGCTCACTGTCAGCGACGAACCAGCATACATTTACTCAATCGTTCGATATATGCGCCTTATATCTCCTACGATAACATTTTGGCGAGAACACAATGTCAAGGCAGTTTAGACCGTGTTGATACCAGCGAATGCGCATCGTGAAGCTTGACATTCTGACTTGCTACTAGACAGGACAAGTACGTACTGTACTATTACCCCGCAATATCCCATCCATCAAACTCCTTTTTCCAACTCCCGTCAGGTTGCAAAACACCGCGCTCTTGACTATGACTAAACGGGGCAACATACATGCTAAACCCAAGTGGGACATTATACATCGAATATCGGCTGGATAAGTCGTATATCCCAAGGTCAATTTTGCCCAAATCTCCCAACCTCGATCGAAACTCAATAGGTTCTCCAATTCCTTTCCAAGAACCGATCCCTAGATGATTTACAGGAACGAGACGTCCGCTGGCCGGGCTCGACATCGAGGTAATCAAGTTGGAAAAGGATGGAGCATACGTCTTGAGATGTGATGACGCTAATGCAAGTTGCACCCTTGCAAGATGTGGAGCGGTCGTAGTGGACTGTGTAACGGACGAAAAAACCTCAAGGATGGGATGGAGCACGTACAATGACGCATCACAAGCGATATAGATTTCTTCGAGCCTTGCGGCAGCGTTCAAAACCAAGGGGAGTATAGGTGTTGGAAATTCTGTTATATGTAACGTCATTCGACGGATTTGGGGTATGAATTCGAGAGAGATGAGCCAGGTGATGGCCGTCCGTTCAGGGTACTTGACGTAGTATTCGAATGCGCGTAAGGCAGGGAAGGTGAATTTGTGCAAGAAATCGATCGGGATGTGGTCGTTTTTGCATTCGTTGACAAGGCTGAACGCCGTAAGTTCGGGAAGGTTTGTAATCTGGGAGATGACGCCGCTGTCCACGGGATGAGAGCCCCCAGAATATCGAGGGCCAGTCTCAGCAATGCAAATGAGGATGCCTTGAAGTAATGGGCAGTGCAATAGGATGTGCTCCAGCATACTCCAATGAACCTCCGAAGTGACAGAGAGCACTGTAAGTTGTGAAGGTGGAGGGGACTCACCCCAGGATACGGGGGTGGTGTACAGGTGAAGACGTTTCAATTGGGAAGCAGACTCCGGGAGTTCGATCGGAAGGTGGTTATACTTTAAAACGAGTTCTTGTAATTCCGTGAAATCCAAAAGTTCCATTTGAGACCAGACCATGTGAACCTCGTCGTTGTTATGGAAAGCAATATCTAGCTGACGAGGTTTAGAGGCGGCGTTTCGAAGAGATACGAGGAAATCGTGGATATTTTCGTTTGGGTGAACTTGGATTCTTAAAACATGGGAGGAACACCTTTGGATCCATAGCTCCGCAAGTTTAAATGTCGAAGGAGTGCTGGAATCAGCCCAGATATTGGCCCATAGCGGCGGCATTGATAGCGCAATCACCCGCCAGCGGTGGCAGACAGCGGCCAGCTGAAGTGGTGCGCAATTGGGAGAAGGTTTGAAATTGGACATGCCACCGGACTGTCGACACGCGAGGAATATCTGCTCCAGGATATCTTGTGGCAGTAAACTCGAAAGATTACCTCCTTGTGGTGAGAGGAGGTATTCGCTCAGCCTGAGTTGATCGAGTCGACACGAGAGACGATAACTCGTTTCGCTCAATTCACGAGATAATCGGCTGATTATCGAGATTGTATCCGATAGCTTTGATTTGAGGACCTGGACGTCGTCCTTGCATTCTTGTAAGAAGTCTTGGATGACACTCGTCTCGATAGATGATGGGGACTGCCCGTACACCCGCATTTGATCGAGGAGCAACGGAAGATCTAGGGAGGGGTGCTATACAACAGTTAACGTGCTGAAAGTGACCAAGGGTACGAAGTAGACATCACCTCAACAACCTGACTCCAGTTTGTCTTTCCCTCCTTCCGTGGCATCATCTGCTGCTTCTCGGCTTCGAGAAGTGCCAGAGAACATTGATTGTGATAGGGCACTTGCATTGCCGTCAGATAATGATAATCCCTCCGTGAAACGCAACGTACCGCTTAACAATGGACCAAAGCTCATGTCCTCGTCATTTAAGAAGAGTTTCATGTCTTGGTGTTATACCCTTCGAGTCGAAGGGGAAAGGTCTAGGAGATAAGGAATGTTGACAACCTAGATGGTGGTATTTAGACCGCCAACAGGGGAGTTGGCAAGCGCCGGCGCCGGCTGCAAAAGCACGCGAAGGCCACGTGGATCACACAGAGCCCATGCCAAAGTCCACGCACCCACAGCAGCCCACAGCTGGCATTCGAACAGCCCTCACACAAAACTCTCAAACATGAAGATATTCTCGAACAATGCGAACA
>ML208616.1:19608-35276 GCA_004369065.1 Pluteus cervinus
AACCCATTCCAACTGAAAACCCCCGCAGAAAGCACCAGGAAGTTGATATGATCAATCCGCTTCTTGAGATCGGCGGTGAACTCGTAGATGTTCTTCATCAAATTGATATCGCATGAAATAAATTCGTGTTTCCATTCCTCCTCATCCTCGTCCTCGTCGTCTTCATCTTCATCGTCATCATCGTCATCATCCGATGCAGGTTTCGGCAACTTGGCAATGATAGCTTCAGCAGCAGCTTGATTACGTCCAACGATGATGATGTGGGCGTTCCCCTTCGTGTACTGCGCGAAGGCTTCGACCATTGCTTGACCGATCCCTGATGTACCTCCTATGAAAACTGCAACTGGGAGGTAAGAGGGTTTGAAGGTTGCATTGGACTCGCGTGCCTGGGCGACGGTGGGCATGATGTGATGTTAGAGAGATCGAGGAGCAGAGGATGTAGTTATGATGAGGATAAGAGGGGTGAATCAGCGGGGTCTCATTTGTACCCTGGAGGTGTCATTCTATACGACAAACCTCGCGACCCCGTGAATCTCCAAGCCTCAAGGCATCAAGATCGTCCGAATTCGAATAAGACTTCCAATGTCAGAGGTCACCGGACCTTACCCTACTGTACCTTGTTGATCACCGGTTTCTGCACCAGGAGCGAAGGGACGGCTAACGCAGTCGAAATTCAAGAAGCAAAAGACGGGAAAGTGGAGGCGTGATGCTGTATCGGCATCGTTCGGGAGCGCTCGGGGCCGTGCGAATAACATACCTGTTTTGGTGTCCTTGTAACGGCCATGTCCGATGTCGTTTGTTTTTGCACCGTCTGACTGGTACTCCCGTATACTCTTAGAAACAAACCTCGTAGCTTTCTCATTCCTTTCGAAAACATCTCTCTCACAGCTTCACAATCTTCAATCAATGGATTTTGAAGCTGCTACCCAGCCTTTCACTTCCGCTGACTCTGACTTAATGGACCAACATATGATCGACCAACAAATCGTCAAGCTCCTCGAGAACATACGAGAACTCAAATCCAAGCGCAACACCCTTGCTCTTATCTCGCGTTTACCCTCCGAACTCTTGGTTCGTATATTCGAACTGGTCGCGGAAGAGTCTTGGTACTCCTATCGCTGGATTGTTTTCACCCAGGTTTCACATTATTGGAGGGTCGTGTCTTTCGGGGCAAAAGCGTTGTGGTGTGATATCATCACCGACTCTAAAGAGGGCCTGCATCGACAGCAAGCTGTAGACGTCTTCCTAAAGCGTTCAGGTTCCTCGCTACTCGATGTCGAGATCTTGGAACGCGTCAGCACGTCCTCAGGAGGGATATCCCTTAACGCATCTTCGCTGCTGGAGCAGTTGTCCCGCATTCGCCGTCTCTCCATTGATGTCAAGCTCTCTCATCACTACAGCAAGCAAGGGAGGAAATCCTTCAGCACTGTATGTTCCAAACTACAAAATGCCCTTGCATTCCCAGCACATCATCTCCAGGAAATTTGCCTCTCAGATTTTGGTCCACCCGGCTAGGATCCTCGGGAATTGAGGTTCCTATGTTGATGAACGGAGTAGCACCAAAGCTAGAGTGCCTCGTCATAAATTATTTCCCAGTCAAATTGGACAAGCTCATCTGCTCGAAAAAACTCAAGTTCAGCCTGAAAAATTCAGATACATACCGAATACCTATCCGTATTCTCTTCCGGATCCTCTCCCAATCGAACCATCTCCGGACCCTGCAATTAACCCATGCCCTTCGTGAATCGGACGATACAGAACCAGCCTCTTCCGATCAACCACTCACTCTCCAGGATCTAAAGGAATTCATCCTCGAGGCTGGCGTGATTGAAACTCGGACACTTCTTCTAAACCTTGTCCTGTCCACCGCGAGTAAGATATCCATCACAATCAGTGGTCCCGAGACGTTTGACAGTCTCGGTGATTTGAGCCCTCAGTCCATTCTAGATCTCATCGGTCATCGTCTGGACTATTCAGCATACGCACTCGGGGGTTGGAATGAGATGACGATATTGTCAGGGTGTGGGGTTGTATACAGATTTGAGATTATTGCCGCAAGGGAGGTCAACCCGATAGAACGGGAAAAAGTCGAGTCGAGGGTGTTAGTGGTCGAGTTCCGTTCTGACGTTGACACGACACGAGACTGGTTCCCTGCACCTCATTCCTTCCAGACGACATCGGTCCGGCATCTGGAGTTATCCTGTCGCTATGGGGAGCTATGCCGTGATGTAACATCCAGCTTCTTCTCTGCTTTCCCCAGTATCTCGTCCTTAAGCCTTAGTGGTGCTTATGTCGATGCTTTTTCGGATTTCGTTTGCAATCAAACTCAAGGATCGGAAATCTTCCCTTTCCTAGAACGCGTCTGTGTTTACCTCCCACAGGCGCATGAGGAGCTATTGGAGAGTTTCTGGAAGGCTCTACACTATCGAAGTCGGATGAGCCGCGATCATAAAAAGTTGAAGGAATTGAAGCTGATTGGAGAGAAGAACTTGGGAGGGTCTGCTGCTGAGATTAAGATTAAAGTTGTCGGGGTGGTTGATAACTTGATAGTTGAATGACTGCGCCTCCTTGGACCTGCTCATAGTAGAGATGATCTGGATAGGGTTCAGGCTCTAATAATTATTACTCCTTCGTTGACCAGTACTGACACTAAATCATGCTGCTGATCTTCTGGGTAGATGACGAGCCCTACCGGAACTTTGGATAAGCTCACTGACATGATTCTAATCGCTAGATCCTCGACAGGAGGGAAGGTGACATGATTCCCTTCATGACCTCGATGATTGTAAAGGATTCGATCGTTATCCATCAAGGAACTAGCCAACATGGGCATTGGAAGATAGAAATACAGTTATCATTCAAAATTTACTCATTCAGGAATGTCATAGTCCGAGTTCACGTCCTTGCCATTAAACCAGCGCCATCCCCGTCGAAGGAACAGATCCTGTCCTGCAAGATGTTTGGGGACATCCCTCTCCACGGGGTTCGCCTTCAACACAACATTTTTCATGCCATTTTCAGTGAACATCACACCATTCAGTTGCCAGCCTAACGAGTCTTCCACAATAACCACACGCCGTTTGCTTTCGTTCTGCTGCCCCGGGCCCTGCCCGTTGAAATGGTCTCTGATTCTATTGAGGAGTTCTGCCTTCACGTGGCAATACCAGAACTCGAAGGAATATAGACACTCCTTGAAGGGAGCCGGGCCTATTGAACAGCAGTACCAACACAACTCGCTGAGGGAGGTTGCAACTTCGAGGAAACGGTCCGAACGGGAACAATCCATGCTCCCCAATGTTAGTTTCCTGATGCCGGATACTGCAGTGTCCCCCATGCACGTTCTCAGCCTATCCATCCTCATTTGCTGTTTCGAACACAAACGGATGGAGAGCGTGCTTATAGGAGAGTTTAAGCACGCCTTGAGTGCAGTATGAACCGTGCCCTGGCTGCCTGCAGTTATCGAGAGAACGGACAGCTTAGAGGCTGTTGGATCTCGTTTTTTGTGGTTACCAAGAAGATCGGCCGGTAGGATCACTTCAAAGTGAGTCAGGTTTCCCTGATCAGAAAGCGTTGCATAGAACTGGTCCCAAAAAGCAGATATTCCAGAGGGTTTTGGGGGGCTAAACGTGAAGTTCAGCATAAGGTGAGTGAGTCGAATCTCGGAACCTAGGACCGGGGGTAATCCACAACTGATCGCCACTTTCACCCGAGTCGACTGTTGCAGAAGGATCAAGCTCAGCAGATGGGTCAGGTTCACTTGTTTCTCTAGTGCCGTATCCTGAATCTTTAGAATGAGGGCGTCGAGCTTGGGAAGTGTCAAGTTGATTGCAGTATCACCTTCCGGGCAGTTACTGGAGGAGATATCGAGCATCAGCGCGTGAAGGTTGTGCCCAAGTGTTTGAACTTGTGCAGTGGCATAGTCAGGCGTAATAGAGGTGCTCAATAGGTCGCGTAGAAAGGGAGAAACATCTTCACAGGACCCATCGGGGAGAGCTACCTTCAGGAAGGCTTTGGTCGCAGCACAAGGTGGCGTTCGGTCCATTTCGGGGGTCTCTTGTAGGAGCGCAGCCTGGGGAGCCGTGAATCGTTTGGTGTATTCATCCAAGGTTCGGTTAATCTTCTCGGTTTTGGATCGTGAGAGACGGTCCGTTGGTTCGAGTGAAAAGACAAGCGGGTTGGATAAGTCGACACTGAGTTTTGACTCCACCATGATCTTGTGGCAGGGGGTGAGGGAATGCCATACGGTTCATGCTGGTGCTGGCTTTATAAACTACGGATAGACGAAAGCTGTGGTGGGTGCAGTGACGACGATGCGGCACAAGGGACCAACACTCACCATTAACACCTCTTATAGTCTCAACAGCTTCTTGAAGTCAAGAACAAGAACGTAGTCCGAATCTGTCGTCCCAAACGTCGCATCAAGTGACATCAGTCGGAAGGAACAATTCAAGAGGCAGAACAGATGGAGAGCCAAAGTCGTCGAGAGGGCGTCAAGTTTGTTGAAAGTTCAAATTAAGCGCCTGTAAGGCACTTATCCGAGTCCTCAGGCAACCAAGCACACTGCGGTAAATCGACAGGTGACTGACATGCGCGGTCAATCTCACCTTCCTCTGTCCTCGCCACGCAGTCGGACATGGCAATCGATGACATAATTGCCCTATTTGGACCGTTACCCGGCCACGTGGCGCTGCGTGCAGTGCCGGATCTGCCCAGCTTCGTGTCCTTGCACCATGCGTCCTTCTATCGTCGCAATGCACGATCTATCAGCTCGAATCTTCCATATCGGCTTCCACCTAGTCATATCTTCATCGCCTCCCGTTGCTGGTTAAAACGAGGAGCTCACCACCTAGGACTTCTTCAATCGACCTTCCTCGCTGCAACGGCTTTGCAGCACAATAATAGACACCTCGCAGGAGAACAAGGCTTGAAAAAGACAAAACACTTGACAACGTGTTATCTTTTTTCTATTCAAGGGTTCCTTTTTGAATCTCATTGTACGCACCCTTGTTTCTTCACACTAAACGTTAAACTTTGCCTGACCTCGTTTTCATCAGAATGGACGAATTCCCTCCAAGATCCAGGCGTCGTGTGTCGATACCTCGAGATCCACCGCCGCAGCCGATGATGACGGCGAGTGCACCTGCAACGGGATACAGTGAGTGTATTTCAGTCTTCGGCTTCACAATCGTCCCGACTAACGTCAATACAGTGAACACCGTACCTTTACCAGCGCAAGGTACCCCCTTCAGCGCATTTTCAACACCACTTCCACTATCCCCTTGGTCGGCACCACATACACCTCTCTATTCACCCTATACACCCCTTCAATCACCCTATACACCATTCCAGTCACCATATCGAACTCTGCTCCCATTCCAATCACCCGGACCTCCCCCATCCGCAATTATTCCACCTCCACCTTCATCGTATGCGGGTACACCTTATATCACGTCAACACCGCTATGGCCTGCTTCAACCATGTCATTATACACACCAGCGCCCGCCCCAGCTGCTTTTCTTCTCCCTTCCACATCCAGTTACGTCTCACCCGTCATAATCGGATCATATACACCCGCAGCACCTCCTCCACCCGTAATACCTGGTACACCTGGATCTGGTCTCCCAATATCACTGGACTCCGTACCAGCTTGGGAACAGGGTACATATCCACCTGCACCTCTAGGTTCCCCAGTCCCAATGCGACTTCACCCGCAACTTAGCTATAACCCAATAAACGTCGGCGCTCCCACGTTATGTTGGGATATCATCCACCCTCCTGATATTTCCGCTCGTGGTTATACAGGTCGTGAACTTTTTGTTCCGGTTGATATGTCGCAACTTGCGACTGAACCTGGTGTTAACAAGATTTGGGTCGAATCGGATCATGAAGTCCTTAGATATTGGATGAATGTCTGGGGACCACTCGTCATTGAGAAAGCCGAATCGGATCCACCAATAACGATTAAGGAGTTCTTGGACGCAATATACTTATACCTTCGGGAACCCCTTCGGAAACGCGAATATCGGATTTTGAAGGAGGTACCGGGGAATAGGGATGGGTTGACGTATGCAGCACATAAACGAGCTCAAGAGGAGTTTGGGTTGGCGGAATTTACTTTGGATGAGGGGTTTAGAAGGGTTGATGTCGTTGGTGGACATAGACGATGGCAAGGTGCGAGGGTGCAGGTGGAAGCGGATAGATCGTGGAAGGTTTTTATTGGGTTGTTGCCTGGGCCGGTTCCCAAGCTTGTGCCATGACCGTTTCGTGTTTGACGGACTCGGTTGGTTTTGTTCGAGTCTTATCTTACATATAGCTTGTATCCTCACGTAGATGCTGTTGTAAATCGTATGTTCTGCTAATATAGTGACTATGTGTTGGCATTTATTATAAACTCGGTCATCTCGGGCATCAAATAAATAGTATGCAGTCGGGTAAAAATTTCACGAACAACTACGTATGTGACGACTTAGCATGACAGAAACTGCCAAGGCACTGCCATCGTAGGAGTTGAAAGCAGCAGCATTGTTTGGCGCCCAGGTTCATGGCAAACAACGCAGAAAATAGCAAGGCGGGAGACTCCGAGTTGCCCGATGAAGCGCCTCCTCTCCTCATCTGTCATAGCGCTCCTCTCCTCAATGCCTCTCATCCTCTCCCCGTATGCTCCTCGTCCTAACCTTTTCTTCTCGATGTACATGATGCGAAAAAGCACTTATTTTAGTGCGCATTTACCCTCCTTTTCACCAAGTTTTAACGCTGAACTCTTAGATCAAAGGCGTCTCGATCTGATAGCAAAAAAGGTTTGTTCAAATTCTACATACAACACGCCGAGTACAAGAAAGAAAGAAAATCCAAGCCTAGGGAGAACATCGTGATTAAAGATCTAGAGCAAGACGAGGCCGAAGTCGTGTATCATGGCCATCAGTCTAATCAGAAGAGGGAAAGAAAAGTGGCGAAAAAAGTGAAGCTGGTACGCATATATCCTTGTCCCAACACAAGGTGTCCCACTCATACCATCTCAGCGGCTGATAACACGCTTTGAACGCTTTGAGCGACGAAGTTGTCGTTCTGCGTTTTCTTTGTTGTTGCCCGTCTGTTCGGGTTCGGGTTCGTGATCCTCTTCCTCTCGTTTCCTCTTTTCTCCTTTCGTCTTCATTTGAATAGGATCACTTACTCTGATCCTGGTCGTCAAACTCGAAGGCCCGGCAGAAGAAGCGGGATCAGCCATAAGTAGAGCGACATCATCAGTTGGAGTGGCGATATCGATGACGCGTCGCTTGGTCCTCTTTGTGCCGTTTCTTGCTTCCGTCCCGTCGTCCTCTGATTCCGTTGCTACACTCTCCTTCGCGGCGAGCTTAGGATCACTGGCATGTTGATTAGGAAGTGGTTCTTCTGCTGCTTCCTCAGCTGCACTCGCGTTGATGCCTTTGCGAGGTTTGGTCGTTAAGTTGTGTTCTTCCTCCCCATCCTGCGTCGGCCTCGTTAAAAGCTCGGCGTGTTGGGCAGATGGGCTCAGCTGACGAGCTTTACCCGCTTTGCGACGTTCAGCCGCGAGCTTCTCCCTCACTTCTTGTTCCACCTCCTCCGTCGTCACGATGTCAGTGGCAACACTACTTTCTCTCTCCTTTCGTTTCATCGCTTCCCTCCAATATACTTCTCGTTCCTCCTCGAACTCCTCATCAGTGGCTTCGATGACGCCTCGGCCACCGACGTCATAAGACGTCACACTGAGGAAGCTCTCTTCCCTCGAAACTTCCTCCCTCTCACGTTCCGCCCAATACACTTCATTAGCCTCCTTGAGCTCCTCGTCGGTGGCTTCGACTGGGAGTCTACTTTGATGTGGTTAGTGACGGTTATGACGAGGTTTTGGTTAGATGTTATGCTTACTGTGGTGCATATGTTATCGTTGGAGTCGTCTCCTTTTTGCTGTTCCTGCGAAGTGAACATGACGCGTTAGAACGCGTTCACGATGCACGTGGGGGATATAGTATATCGACGTACATCGCGTTCTCGATTTCTGTAACCCAGTCAGGGGCCGGGATATATGCCCATGACTTGCTGCCCTCAGGACACATATTTGGGAGATAGTAATGCGTTATGGCCATCTTAATGCAATGGGGATCGGGGAGGGGAGATAGATAGTTGTGGGTTTGTGGTTGTGATTGTGGTTGCGGACAGAGTTTGTTTTGGCTCGACGCGGGCCAGGCGCGTTTTTTTATATCACGGGGGCGCGCCACTCGTTTGAGCCACATGCACATATGGCGCTTTGACTCGACAGGGGTTCGAATCCCGACCAAGGCGAGTTATTCTCGACTTTTGCAGATCAATGAGCCGCCTTTGCTGTTTATCGCCTCGTTTCTAAATATCCTCGCGGTGCCTTCTCGTCAAAGGCGTGATGTTAGCCAACTTCCGCTTTTTCCTCGACGATTTTTTAAACCTTTCATTGTCAATGTCCTTACCCTTATTTTATGGCGAGCTTTGCGAATAATAGAAGAAAGGAAAAGGTACGCAAACTCGTTATTATCGAAAACGTCACGCATACATATACCCTATCGGCGGAGCAAATACCGGACACTTTGGCCATTCTTTACCCTTTCATCTTGGTGGCGATCCTCGTTGGCCCGTTTCTTTGTTCTTTCTCGTTCTTTCGAAGCTGCCTCTCTTTCTGCCTCTAATTCTTCTTCAGTCATCTTAGGAACGTCCCCGCTGACAGCAGGATCGTTCAAAAGGTATTCAATCTGTTTTTGAATGGGTAAAGCGCTGTCAACGTGGTCAGCGACCGTCAGTGGGGATATTTGATGGTATGTGATACTCACTTGAACCATGCTGTGGTCGTCTCACTCAAGGCATACCTGTAGGAGACAATATGACGCGTTAAAACGTACAGAATACAGCTATATTGATCCCACATACCACGAGTCGGGAATCTGACTCTCGTCCACTGCGATGTTCATGATAACATCACGATAATATTCCCCGATATCATGGCCTAGGGAACCCTCGGCAGCGAAGTCACGTAACAAGTGCGTCCAAGCTCGTTTATATTCTCTGGCCAGTGCCCACATATGTCTCATTTCTTCCTCGTATGTGTCGATAGCCTCGCCAGGCGGTCCTTCTTCTCCTTCCTTGTGATCATTTTGGTCATGCCCTCGATTCGGCGTAGAACGAGTAGAAATGTCCTCGTCGGATGAGGGTGTGGTGTACTCGCCCCATGTTCCGTTTGGATTGTAGTGGCGTACACGGTCCATGGTGTTCGTCGATACGGCGGTGGAGAAGGCGAAAAGGTAAGCAAATAGAAAAGGACTGTCGTGGTTGTCGCAAGGGCTGGGTTGTGGTTGTAACTGGGGGATGTCGTTTATATAATCAGACGCGCCACTCGTTGTGCCACTCGGTGCTTTGTTTGGGTTTAGGTTCAAAGAGGTATAAGACACGGTATAAAGAGTCAATGGGCCGTAAAGAACTGTTGTATAAAAGGTTGAATACTACAAAGCCAACATATACCGGTATATTTTCGCAGTTAATCAATAACAGTTGATATGCACATGGTCCCAAATGTCCGTTTTTGCCTTGAAGCTCTTGTTCGGTCTGAATTCGAGTAAACAGGGAAGTTAGTGCAAGACGTAATCAAGTGTATTTGCGCTGAAGCGTTCTTTGAAATTTTACCCGCAGCAGTGACATTTGAGGTTCTTGTCGGTAGCTAGGATGAGAAAAACTCCCAAATGGCGTTCACAAATTCCAGACGTGTCCTTGGACACGCTGGCTTAGACCAGATTTTGGATTATGGCAGATGTTCCGACTCACCAGGAAATCGACGTATAATTGTATCAATGTCTGTCTGGCCCCCGGGAAGAATCGCACGGGTCGAACCAGCAATACCCGTGGGTTAACCCGCTGGGTCACAAGTCCGAGATGGCCGAACATCGTTTCTTTCAAACTATCCACACTACACCCATACAATCAGGTATTGTCATATCATCCGAGTGTCCTATGAATGTCCAATTGCCTACCCATACCAAGTATCCTGCTCGGCGCCATGTTCGTGCTTCTGCTGTGGACTGATTCGGAAGATGCCGATCACACTCAACCACCTCAACCACCAACTCCGTTATTCTCATGTCTTCTCCTCCATACCTTCCCCCAGAGCTTCAAGACGAAATCTTTCTATTAGCATTTCAAAAAGATCACAAGGACGCAAAGAACTTGATCCTAATCGCAAAACGGGTATTCCATTGGTTGGCTTGATTGACTTTATCTTGGGAGAGAGACTAACGTCTATACAGGCTCATACCACACGTCTTCCGTGTGATTCGATTATCTAAAGACCATCCGACTCCGATAAAATCCAGTCAATCCGCTTACAAGCAGTATGGGCACCATGCCCGTCACCTCCTCATCGACTCGACCAAGCTCGAGGAATATCTCCATCTGTTCCCCAATGTCACCGACTTGGCTTTCTGGATGAAAGGAAATCCCGCCTACATCCCTTCCCTTCTCCAACTCTCATTAATGCGTTTATCCGTACACCCCGGAGCTCGTCTATTGGAGGTCCTCACAATTTCAAACCTGACACATCTGGAATTAACACACTATTTCGATTCCACCTACATCAAATCCACCCCACACCTGCCGAAGTTAACACACCTATGTGTTATGGACATCGTACCACCGTCCGCATTCAATTTTCTGTTGGAAGAGGAACGATGTCCTCAGTTGAGGGTAGTAGTGATTTGGACGTACGAGGATTGTGAACCTGCTTTGTACGAGCGCGAGTCTCCGATCGTCGACGATCCGAGGATAGTAAGGGTTAAATCCAGTGGGGGTGCAAGCGAGTGGGAGGTGGGTGCGAGAGGAGGAATGGACTTGTGGAAGTTTGGAGATAAGGTCATTGCGTTAAGGAATGCTTCCAGTTCGTAATTAGGGCGATTGTTTTATCATTCAGATTCGCAATGATTTCTGTCTTCGCGGACAAATTGATAACTATTTTACGCACCCAGGAGGAACACTTCTTGCTCGACGACGAACTCATTCGATATGGCTAATACTAGATAACGCGCCGGATCTTCGTCCAGTACCACCAAAGAACCCGAATCAAATTGCAATCAGGGTGCATTCCTCGAACTTATAACGCTTTCCGCAAATTTCCACATATCTACACCCCCTCTCGCACCCATCTCCCAATCCCTTCTTGAATTACATCTGATTGCCACCAATCTTGAATCGTTCATCTGCTCATGGTCCTCATCCAACATACCCAATACGGGTTTGTGACTATCACCATACCACCAAGATATGACAACCCTCAATTCGGGGCATCGTTCCCTTTCTAAGAACAATGCAAGGCTGGATGTTGATAGAATATCGAGAACACACAGGTGTGTTAATTGTGGAAGATAAAGAGCTGCCTTGATATCTGTGGCGTTGGAACCAAACGTGGATGCCAAATCAAGATGGGTGAGCTTCAAGTTTGCGATAACTTGGAATAGATTGAGTGAGCTGGTAGCGATGCGGGTCAAGGGGAGTCGGAGTAGAGGTGGGAGGTGGATTGGTTCATAAGCTATCCAAAAAGCTAGATTAACGACGTTGGGAAACATGTCGAGATGTTTTCGTGCTCCCGAAGATTGGAGAAAGAGATGACGGACGTGATGTCCATATTTTCCGTAGACGGTTTCGTTAAATTGTATTGGAATGGATCTGTTCCCCGCAAGAATGACAATGTGGAATATGTGTGGGATGAGCCTGGTCCTTTTCAATTAGTGTCACTTTGAGCGCAGAGTTCATCAGATTCACCACTCGAAGACCCGTCTAGAAACTAGAGCCAGATTCTTTGCTTCTTTACGATCCTCCTGGTATGCAAATAAGAAGATGGCGTATTCAAGTTCCGGTGGAAGACGTGGAGAGGATGTCATGCTGGTCATGGTGTATGTCGGACGCTGGTCGGACGGGCAAGGGTCTTTGTTTGTCTTGAGTGAGCAAGCCAAACAAGCACCGATTCTTTTGTTCCTTCTTACCTTCACGTCCAACGACTCTAATTCATCGCAACGCCCAGTGGAAAGAGGCCGAAAATTTTATTATACTCGGTTACGTGGATTTGGGCTCCTGCGGTACTTGCGTGGCCCTTCTGAAAATTGCCTTCCGAGTTTCGACATTCAGACCATTCCCATAACCCCTCATGACGACTCTTATTCCTTACAACATGGCTCTCAACTCCAGCTTCACGACCGTGCACCAAAAGATCGACGAAGAAATTGCCCAACTTGAAGCACGCATCACCGCTTTAAAAACGACTCGGAACACATTTGCTCCGATATCCCGTCTTCACCCCGAGATCACGCAAGAGATCTTACTTCTTACCTCTCGCAGTTCCACAGAATGTGGCAAAGCAACCCTGACCATTACCTGGGTCTGCCACGGTTGGAGAGTGCTCGCTCACGAAACTTCGGCCTTATGGAGCTATGTTGACTTCCTTAATCCAATATGGCTCGAGACAGCCCTTTCCCGGACACGGACCCACGAACTTGACTTTTCTCTCGCTTTTCCAAAGGGATACCAGGGGGACACGAATCGCATCGCCTCCCTTTCCCTGGAGAATCTACATCGCATCAGTACATTATCGATTAGATCGGCTGAAAGCAGCGTATTCCCACGATTGAGCCCTCTGTGGCTTAAACCTGCCCCCCTACTCGTTCATCTTCAGCTCTTTGGAGTATCACTCCCTAGAAACGCTCTAGCAGGGTCCTTCCCCGCTCTTCGGACTCTCTCCTTGAACTCATGCGAATTCAGTTGGGATTGTCTACCCATCCAGACTGGACTTCGGCATCTCGACATTTCAAGGCCCACATTCAAAACATCCGTCGAGGATGTAATGCACAAGATCCAGACTGTAGGATCTGAAGTAGAGCAGTTATCGTTCCGTCAAGTTCTCCTGCCGACAGGCGACAACCTCCCTAATCCCAGTCCCAAATGGTCCATAACACGGAAAGAACTTGCAAACATCAAATCGCTTGAAATTTTGGATGAACCCGCTGAATCCGTTACCTGGGTTCTCGATCATCTTTTGATACCTTCCTCGCTCGCCTCGCATTCCAATATTGGTCTTATCTTACAAGGCAACCAGGACCAATACGACACCATGCGATCTTTGGTGGCTTGCAGAGGATTGGAAAAATGGCCAGTCGAAGCCCTTCGTATCGAGTGGACGAAGAATTCGGTCACCTTCACGATGAGAGAGAACTGGGAACTCGACGATATCGACCTCGAAATCGAGGAATCGGAGCCAACAATGGACCCCTCTCATTTTGCTTCCGTGACCTTAACATTCCGGTTAGATGACGCACAGGAGATCATCTCGGCACTTAACATCCTCCCTTTACAAGCCATCCAAGACGTCACCTTCTCCGGAGGAAATCTTGGAAACAAGGGTTTTACCTTGTACAACCACTTCCCCAAATCTGAATCCGTTACCTTACTCAGAATCACACTTCTCTACCACCCAACATTCATCAGGATCATCCAGGAAGAAAATCGACAACTTCGCAAAATTATCGGCCATGATCGTGAGGTGACAGAAGAAGAAATGGATGACGAACGGAAAAGCCGATGCCGGGAGATAATCACATTCCACCGGCTCGAGATACTCCACATCTACGGAAAGTCAGCAGACGATCGTGACAGGCTCTGTCGGTTCCATTACACCGTCTTACGGAAGTGGCTGAGGTGGAGACAACTTGTCGGGTTTAAACTAGAAGTTCTCGTCTTCTCGAGCATGAAGATACCTTCTCAGGATGACCTGAGGACGTTGTTCGGAGACCTTGTGCCGGACCTTGATTGTTTTGAGGTGCAAGAATCAACCTTGGTTGAAATAGTCCGTGAGTGGTCCAATTTGAATTCTAGGATACATCCCTCACCACATTCGAAATAGCCACTGGCTGACGTTACACAATTACTATTGACTAGATTGTCCCATCGAGTTCTTTACGTGTCGCAATTCACAATTGATATACTGATAGACCTAAAAGATTTTTTATGCCTTGGGCGTCTCGTTCAATCCAAATTCGAGTAAGAAAGGAAGTTCAAGACGTGGGTGATTTGCGCTGAAGCGTGGTTTGAAAATTTACATGCAATAATGACATGCGAGGCCGGCCTATGTAATAAAATGCTCTTGTCGGTGACCAGGATGAAAAAAGTTCCATTGTGCTTTGACGGCAGAGACGTATAAGAGGTCAACCGGTCAGACGTGACCCTCCCACTTGCGATCGACGTTCGTATTCAAGCATTAGACTATTTAGAAGAGTGAAAGTACACATCTCAACTTGGCTTCCTAGCCTTGATGCTATCCTCCGCAAGTTTCCAGATGTCTCTCCCCCTCTTGCACCCCTTTCCCAATCCTTCATCGCATGACACCTTATCATCACAACTCTCTCATCATCATCAAATGGTGTACCATCCATCGATATCCACTCAGGTTCATCAGCCCCAGGTTGCCGAATAACGACCACCCTCAACTCAGGACATCGCTCTCGCAATAAAATCAACCGGACGGCAGCGTTTAACAAGAAACTAATCACAGAAAGGTGTGTCAATTTGGGGAGATATAGGACTGATCTGATCTTGTTGGACTCTGGATTAAATGTATACCAAAGATCTAGGTGTGTTAGTCTTGCGAAGATTTGGAAGAGACCAAGTGATGGTTCAGCGGACATGCGCGATAAAGGAAGTTGGAGGAGGGAAGTGAGGTCTGGGGGTTTATAGTCTAGCCAGAAAGCCAGATTAGCGACATTGGGGAAGAGATGGATATATCCCCGTAAGCTGGACGAATTGATCATGAGGTGACGGGCGTGGTGCCCATACTTTTTGTAGACTGATTCGTTGAATCGGATTGGAATAGACTGGCCATCGGAGAGCCTGACAATACGAAAAATATGTGGTAACAGCCTGTTTGGCAGGGCGATTTGAGGTGGATAAGGGATTCGCTGTGTGACACGATACGGAGACTCACCAATTAAACACCCGTCGTGCGACGAGGGCCAGGTTCTTTGCTTCTCTATGATCATCCTGGTATGCGAGCACGAAAATCGCATATTCAAGTTCTGGTGGCAGGCGTGGAGAAGGATCCATGGTTGTTGGAGCAGTCGTCGTTCAAGTTGGCCAGAAAGGCTGGATTCGGTTGTGCCGAACTGCAGCCACGGTTGTAATTTCTCTGTACAATGTTAAATCTATCATTATCTCCTTATTTTCGGTTGCGAAAAAGAGCTTCAAGACCTCCCTCGGCGTTTTATGGCGTACAGTATCAATAATTCAAGAGGAAAGTGGATCTGTTTCATTATACGCTCGGGATATGCTTCGAAGCTATCACCCCTTCTGCAAACTTCCACATGTCCAATCCTCCCCTTGCGCCGATCTGCCAGTCGCCCAGTGGTTCACATTCGACCATAACGACCCTATCATCGTCTACTTTCAAATCTTCATGCTCGTATAGCGCAGCCAAACCACCCCCAAAGGCCCAAACTATCGCCACTCTCAATTTGGGGCACCGCTTCTTGTCCAGAAACATCTCAAGGCCCGATTGTGAGATATCATAAGAAACGCAAAGATGTGTTAGTCGGGGTAGGTATAAGATGGACGCGATCTCGTCGTTTGAAGGGTGGAGCTCTGTTTCGGATGTAAGATCGAG
>ML208617.1:0-35055 GCA_004369065.1 Pluteus cervinus
CAGCCGTGGGCAGTATCGGGATTCATCCGACCCGCAAGTTCACCGGTCAATTGGATAAATCAAACTGACAAGTGCAATCCGATTGACACACCATGAGCACGAAATCTCCACCCAATATATTTTACCAGGCAATAGAGGAGATATTTACGAATGCTCTGTAAGTGGTCACCTATTTTACTGTCTCGTAGATCCTGAACACGACCGGTTCGAATGCATGACAACACTGGAGAAGCCGAAGTGTCCAATCACCCCGTTTTCATAAAATCAGGCCTATCTCCATTCCGCCAACTCATAGAAGTACAAAACTGGTATAATAACGAAGCCCTTACCACCATCCTGAATTTTAGGCAAGATCGACACCACCCGACCACCCCGAAAAATTCTTCAAACAAAGATAGCACCTGGCGCCGCAGCTGTCCTATTTGTCCGCTTCGTTGTTGATTTCCCTTCCCCCTTGAACAACTCCACCTCGTCCGCGACCACACTACCTGGTTGAACTTTCCTTTGACTTTCCTCAAATGAACTCGACAAGACTTCGAATTCATCCTCGAATTTTCGCATGGACCCATTTGTTGCCCATTTGTCTGCATTCCGACACGGACCTCCACGATTCGACACACCCAGACCACCGTCTCCCACGAGACCCAGCCACAGAGCGCACGGAAACGTTACGTCGAGAGGGGTTGATATTACGAACTGTCAGAGGTGAATATAAGGAAGCTTACGGACTGCACTTCTTTTTTTCATACACCCTCCAAGTCAATCCACACAAAAGATAGAACTACACTGTACGTAGTTTACATTAAACCTGGCCTCGAAGAACCCTACCCCTCAGAGGTGTACTACTACTTTAAATGTCCTTTCCAGTAATTTGCCAATCCAACAAGATTGATCCCGTCGACGGGCTATTTTTGGAAAACATGCCGACCTCTATTGTCCAGCCCATGGTTGGTCCATGGGATGCAGCCTGATTAGGCAAGCCTCTCTTGTCTATCTGATCCACCCACGACCATGCGGGTTGGATAAATCCCGGTGCTGGCGAAAGGTGTCAGATGAAGTTGTGAGAGCTTGGGGAAGAATCCTAGCGCAGACAGAACTTTGGAAACGCGTGGGCCCGGTTTCGATGCGAGGGAAAACCCGCAGACAGTAACGCTGTCTCTGCCACAATCTGCGATGGCTCGCAGATCGTTCTCCAAACCAGGGTAATCCGGAAGTTGATACCCCAGGTCGATGGAGAGAACGAGAATGTCGAGGCCGGAGAAAATGATACCAGAATCCCGGATAGCCTTCGAAAAGACTTGAAGGAGTCCAGCTGAATGTAGTTGCATGTTTAGCCGACGAATTCGGTCAACACGAAGGCTTGCCCACAAGACGCAATACGGCCGAGACACTGGACGCTTGGACTGGCAAAAGCTCGGGATGTTGTGATTTCACGGAGATTTGTTAAATGGGGAATGACCCCGGTTGCAGCCTCGATACTTTCGCGAGACCGAATCAAGTGTTGCCAGGAACCTTTGGGTGTAAACCAATAATGCTTGTTAAAAATGCCCCACCATATCGGCATATCTTCAAGCCAAAGAGTTTTGTAGGTTGTTCCCAAATTGGCCCAATCCCTGGGTTTGAAGCGCAGATGCTTCACGTGGTGTCCCAAGCTAGGATTCCTGAGTTTGTTTAGCTTGATCAACCCGTAAAAGCGCTCAACAAAGTGCAACGTACCTAATAATACACTAGATTCGCTCCAGTTGTTGCGGTTCCGATGTGCATAAGGTCAAACGCCTCCAATTATGGGCGCTCGCACAAGAATAAAGGTATTTGCAAGTCAACACTAGATTCTGGATAGCGAATGAAAAGAGAAAATGGATGATACGAGACCAGAGTTCCACAGGGAGAGATGTTGCGCTATAGCTACTTGCAGCCATACGTCGTGGTTGTCCTGAGGTTTTTCACTTGTTGTGGCACCATTTTAGGGTTTAAAGCGGAGATAGAATACTTTCCCACCCCTCAATCAGTTGGGTACATTTGGGCTTCGAACAACAACAACGAGGTTGATTCTATCCATTCATGCATCCGTGTCAATGGCCGAAAACTAACGAATTTGTTGACATTCAGGGCAGTTGCTCAGAATGGGGACGTGGCCGAGTGGGTGTTGGTCTGGAAGTCCTCAAGATTCGGCCATCTGCAGTGATCATGATGGATGTCGAGACGAAAAGGGAACTGAGATGAGGGCGCAACTACCATCGTACTCGGTTTGTGACTTCTCAGGCTGTTCTCTGGAAAATCTTCCCAAATGGACCAAAGGACACCCCAGCACGGCCATTCTTACGACACCGTATGCTTAAAATTGGATTTTAATGGCCCAGAGCCAGTGGCAATTTGAACATCCGTGTGCATCATACAAAGTAGGCAATGCTCTCAAGAGTCCAGATGAAAACCTAGGCTCATACTACGGCGATAAGGTTCGTCCGATGAACAGTATCTAATGCAGATCACTCTTTGCAGTGTCATTACCTGTGGCCGGGCAGTGCCCCACACGCACCCCAGCTGGTGCCAATATGCCGACCTCTGAGATCTAAACCTTGAAATACCTCGAGTTCCATTGCCAATCCTCCAATAACTCCCCACCCCCCACATCTCATCATGGGCCAGTACTGGATGCTACTCAACTACGACAAACGAATCTCGAGCGGCCATCTAGGCAAGCTCGGAGAATTCTGGTCATCGGGCACTGGAAACTACCTCTTCCAGCGTCTCATCGTCCCAGCAGAACCTCTCCCCTCTCACCCAATCGACGAATCCACCAAAGGCATCGTCAACATCGGAGAATGGGCTGGGGATCGCATGATCTGCGTTGGTGATTATATTGGTGATTGCCCTCCAGATGCCTTCTCGGAAGATGAGCTGAAGGAGGTGGAGGCCAATGGTAATCTATATCAACTCGCTGATTATAGATTCCGTGGGATGCATCAGAAGAAGGGGATCAGGGAAGGCGAGATGGAAATCGCCTATCCGGAAGGTCGCTCTTGGGTTCTGAGGAACCTATCGAAGAAGCTATTCGTTCTACTCGACGAGTTCCAAGCCAGCGATTGCGGAGATGTCGAGCAGATTTTGCTATCGCACATCTGTTGGTCTACCGATCCGTCGTCATCTATGCTGCATGACGTTACTCGTGGAACCTGGGCTGGTGATCGATTCGACATCACTCTCATTGAGAACGTTCTTGATGGGAGTGAGGGTCCGTGGAAGGATGTGACGGAGGAAGTTATTGAGAAGGTCAAACTCATTTGGGACTCGGAGAACAGGAGGCCTGAAGAATCAATGTGGATGATGCAGAAGGCGATCCAGGCGCAGATGGAAAGGCAGAAGGCATTTGGGGAGCAAGCACCGTTTTTCACGCTTGAAAGCAACCTTTAGTTACTTGAATTGAACCCTGGACTTCGAGCGCTTTTATTCGCACAGTTGTATTCAATCTCAACTGTACATCTACGAATCGTATTTTACGAGTAATGGTTGCCGCGATTTTAAGAAGAACGTAAAGATATAGGGAAAATCAAACTGCAACGGGATGCAGGTTGTAGTACATACGAATACGATACCGTCTGTATGATTTGTCTGCTGATAACCAGCTACTCCAAAGACTTGCAACGAATGGCACTTCACTCAGCAGCCTCGGGTGTGTCAATAAATTGATCGGACCAATCGATAACTCCGAAGTCCTTCACCGAAGGGAATACGCCAGTCAGCACCCGAACTTGGTCTGAATCCAGATGTTGCAGAACCGCATTCGAAAAACAGTGGCAGAGGTCAAGCCGCTCCAGTCCCCAGTTGGGATAACTTCGGGAGAGAATATTATGCCAAAAAGCTGTCTGTCATGGTTGAAACGAGGTTATTGCACGAAAGATCAGGAAGACTGCGCGAGATAGCTAACCTCATCGACGGATTCCTGATTCCGACGACCAATCAAGGTATGATACGTGAGGTCGAGGGTGTGTAAATCCTCCAGGTAGCTCGAGAGGAGGTCAAAGATATCTGGGTATAGGCGCAGAACTGCGATCTTGAGTCTACGAAGGGGAGAGCGGTAAAGTGGTCGAGAAAGACTCAAGAGCAACGCAGGCACGTAATCATGGGTGAACGGTCCGCGAGAGTCGATATTAAGACACCATGGAGATACCACGAGAGTGGTGAGTGTATTTGCATAAACCTTCAACGATGGCGAAATTGTCCAACGATTTGGTTCCAGGAATCTATAAAAAAGGAAGAGGGAGGCCAACTTTGGAGATTGTCCGGTATTCTCTCCAGGTAGACGTGGAAAGGTGTCCTGAGCGACAATATTCAAGGTTATCCGTTTGAGAGTTGAATGATGTTGCAGGAGGAAGTCGCAGATGGGGGTTTCGTCCAGAGAATGAAGGGAAGTGAAATCAAAACTGGCTAATTTTGGGATGACACCTAAAGCCGAGAAAAGAGTGACCAAGGGATGGGCATCATTGAACGGGGTGTAAGAGGCTCGAAAGTGGATCAAAGAATTCCGTCCACAGTCAACAATTACCCGTAAATCCTCCGCAAAATCTGTGGGAGTATCTTGATCGTTCCCGTTTATCGTCAATTGCAGGTCTATGGTTTCCAGGGACTCGAAAACGATCCGAGAGGTCCGCATCACACCTGCAAGGATGTGAAGACTAGACGAATACAACCCAAGACAGAGACATCTGAGGTTGTTTGCGCGGAAACTTGCAAATAATGTGTAATAATATGGAGCTGGGCTGGGTCGGACATGTAGATCGTCCCAAGTCAAGAAAGACAATTTACGAAGCTGGGTGAGGTGTGGGATCACAGCCAAAGCCGTGTTGAGAGTTTCGCGTGAACGAGAAAAGTGGCGGATCGACTGGATAGGATGCTTCCAGTTCATCCAACGACGTAGTGGGAACCACATTTGGATCGGCGGGTCCGAAGTCCAAACATCTGCATAAAGTCTGCTATAACGACCGTGTTTGACCTCCCAGTGATTGGAATCAGGTAGAAGTGAAAGAACTTTGACGTGGGGTGCTAAGGATGCCGGATTCCTAGATTGGAGTTCTTTAATAGTAGACATGAGTTGCATCAAAAAAGACCACGTACTCAAGGACTTTCTTCGCCTTTTCGTGATTCCTATCCTGTTGCATAACACCAAGGATCGCCATATGAACTGATGGCTGTATGCGCAAAAGGCGCGATGTACCCAGACCATGTTGTGGACATCCTTGAGAGAAAGTTCCCCGAAGATGCGGAGCCCAATTTCAGCAGGTATCGAAGTGGTAACGTCCATGAGAGAGTCTTGCGCAAACTATGTACGGTATTGACAACAGGACAGTCACTCGGCGATCACCGGCGCGGGCTTGGGCGCCTCGCCAAACCCACAGCCAGAACAAACGCCTTGCGATGTCGTCAATGGGTTTAGACCTTTCATCTGAAGAACCTGAAGTGGATATATCTAGCAGGCCGACAGAGAACTTCTACAAAGTCGCCAACCTACGGAACTGGGCCGCGCTGGCCATTCGAAGGCGATGTACACAACTGCGGTAGAGGCATCTAATCTGCACTAATTCCCGGTATCGACTCGCGTGGAAAATGCGGAACTGACTGGCAAGAGCCTATCTCTCCTGCCCAAATTGAATTATCCTACCTGCTCATTGATTATATAATGGGAAATATGCCGACCCGTGGAAGTTGTTCGAGCCTGATATCAGACCAATCAATTATTCCGCAGGATCTAACAGAAGGAATGCGTTCAGCCAAGAATTGCATGATGTCCAGGTCGTTTCCTTGTGTGGAGTATATATGGATGGTTTGCAGTTTCCAGTGGTTATATCTTCGTTTATTCATTACTCTTCTAAATGGAAGCTACGACGCGACAGATCAATCACTTATAAGTTATGATGAAGGATACACGAAATGCATACCGTGGGTGTGGTCAATCCTTCACCTCCGAGTAATAGAGTATATTCCAATTGTAACGTGTGCAGGTTCACCAGAAGGCGGGAAAAGAGATCGAATAGCTCCGGGCTTAAATGCGCCACTTTTAACATGAGTCGACGGAGAAGGATGGGGTGCGATGGTCGAGAAAGGCTTTCTATAATAGGTACGACCTCCCGGTAATCGAGACCACGAGAAGCATGGCAGGGGTAGATAGTGGGGCAGAGCATCAGGGTAGTGAGAGTGTCGGCATACCGCCCAAAGGATGATATGGGTACTGGTCTGTCCCCGACGATCTCTCGAAATGGAACACTCAAATCTGTGAGTTGTAGCGGTTTAGAATCCGTTATAAGCATCTGGTCGAGAACGAGATTATCCAAGGAGACTGTGGGTGCCCGTAGTCGCTTCAAGGTTTTATGGTGATCCGCAATGAATGAGCCCATACGCTCCTTGAATTGAACCGCATGCTCGCGAAAGAGGGGATTCGATGAAGTCAAATGGAGGTGTGTGAGTTTGGGAAAGAATCCAAGTCCAGAAATTAAATCGGTCGAATATCGTGCCGAGCGAAAGTTGAACAGTATACCCAAGCTAAGGAGAGAGCCTCTCCCGCAATTGGCGGCAGCACGGATGTCATCTTCCAATCCTACATACTTCCCATCCTCTTCCGCAAATCCGATGGAAAAAATCAGCTGCTCAAGCGAGTCAAAGACGACGGCTGGATTCGTCATAGCCTTGGAAAAGACGCGCAAGTTTGCAAAAGTGTGTACCTGTAAAAAAAGCAGGCGAACACGCGGGGCACAGAGACCTGCCCATAGTGTGTAATACGAATTGGGAGATGGCTTCCTGCGTGGATCCAGCCATGGGGCAATCGTGATTTCGCGCAGATTGATCAAGTGTGAGATGACCTTATTCGCTACGGCAACACTTTTGCGAGACTGTCTGAAGTGTTGGAAGGAATGAATGGGGTGCGCTATATCCGAATTTTCAAGAGCTTTGATCCATGTCGGCGCTTCGAGGGACCAAAGGTTCGTCCGTGTGAACAGACCGTCGAGCCAGTCCGTAGGGGTCAGGACGAGGCGAGTTACTAGCTGTCCTAACTTAGGGTCACTATTTTAAAATGAAGTATTGGCATATAAAGGTATAAGAGGAGACCCACCAGATGATTTCCTGTGCTTTCTCAAGATCTTTTTGTTTCAAAGAGCAGAGCGTGATGGTGTTCCAGACTTGCGCAGCACAGAAAGGACGAAAGATTCTGTGGACTTGCAAGAGAACTCGAATGTCTGTTGGAGAAAGAAATTTGAATATTCGCATCCATAGTTCTGGAGGAAGGGAAGCGACCAGCTCCATATAAGCAGCTGCACCTGCTCGTGCAAGAACGGAGTTGTGATTTGGTTCAATCTCCGCTCCGAGTCCGGACGGCGGAGATCGATTTTGTACACTCCACGCTGCAGCCCTTCCCCCTTGTTCCCCCCAATACTTTCTCGAAGACTTTGAGTCTCGTCAATTTCATCATTTGGTCCCGGAATTTGGATCCTCAGGACGAAGTTGCTCTTTTGAGCTAACTGTATTCACTCAGCGCAAGATCGGCGCGTGACAAGGTCGCCTGCAAGCCTCAAGCAGGATCCAGTTGAGCTGTGCAGGCATGCACGTCTGCTGGCGCTACGAGAAGCGCGGAATATGGTAGATGAAGCATCTGATTTCTGGTATCATTGATAACGACATGCCCTTCAACCGTTGGCTTGGCAGGTGGACAATTTATATCGGGATATGACCACCAAGTTGGCCCATCGATACGTCCGAAGGGAATAACTTATGCCATCGAAGAGTCCGTGAATTATCCAAATGTTCGTGCCTAGATAACCACTCATTTGGACCTGCAACTAAAACTTGGATCAGCGCATGGCAGATAGACGCCCGTTGGTAATAGACACGGGAATAGCAAGACCCTGTCGCGATCGTGTATCAAAAAGTCCGTGGTGGTATTGATACCGACATTGTAGGCGCTAATCATCACCCTAGGCCCTATTCATATGAAGCTATCCCAAGAGCTAGAATTAGGACGTGAGCAGTGCTTTAGTTGATGCTGTCCTTTGGCGCCAGGCCGGAGGTAAGTTATGCCCTATGCTCCTCCCCTCTAACCCAAGCACGGCCACAACCGCATCATGACGTTGTAGAAGAAGACTACGATTACTTATCTCCCAAAAGGCCCTGCAGATACCCCACACCCGGATGCTCGTTCCCCTCACGCTACTCTTCCTCTTCCTCCAATACGCTATTATCGCGTCGGCACAAGCACCACCCACGGGGGTGTTATTTTATGGTTGTTACAGCTGGACGCCGGCTGGACCAACAGATCGTCCACTCCAATCCTGCCCACCAGCCGCAGTGTTCGAAGACTTATATTATTCTAGATGTGTTTGTAATAAAATGGTCGACCTTGGTGGTTTCACGTAAGTTCGTCCCCCTTTGCTTTCCACTTCGATTGACCCCCTCGTTCAAGATACCTTAACTGTACCTCATTTCAGAAGCCCTCCGACTCCTCGTTCACCTCCTTATGCACCTACACGCAAATTATGGAAGAAAACACGTGTTCATCCATCACCGATATCGATAACTTCACCCATACTGCCTGTTCAGGCGTTATTTCCGTGTCAAACGTCACTGGTGCCCTTTGCTCCAATAAGAAACCTGTAGGACATGTGGTGGATGTGTTGAATAAGTTTGCGATTGGCCGGATTGTGGCGAACATGCTAATGGTTGCATGTGGTGCAAATTCTACCAAGTCGGATGTTAATGCGATATGTACTGGTATTGACACGCGTAAGTTTCTGTTATACATATGCCTTCAAATCCAGGTCCTGAAGGTGTGCTTCGGATAGTTTCGACGGGATGCAGTTCAAATTCGGCAGGGGAATCAGCCTCCTCAAATCTACCCTTGATAATCTACGCCATCGGGGTTCCACTCATATCTATCATGTCGTCGTTCCTCTTCGGAAGTTAACGAAGACCTCCGAATGAAGCTTATTCTGTGTAACCTAATAAATAAAGACCCACTACTGTATGTGCTATATAAAACTGTATTCTACACTACAATCCTTCAGTTCCAAGATCAGGATCATGAATTTCCATATCGACCTGAGTATCCGACCAATCGAATGGTCCAAACTCCTCTACCGTAGGAATCCGACGAGACAGAAACCGCATCATGGGTAAATTCTGTTCTGGCGGTCCACCCACCACGAAACGATTGATATCAAGACTCTTCAGATACCATTCAGGGAACCGACGTTTACTCATACAACGCCAGAAAAGTCCCTATGTACACGAGGTCACAGTCAGTCAATCAGGAAAGGGAGGAAGGGGACCAGAAGCAAGGTGTAATTGTTAGTAGAATCTCTCACCGTTTGTTCAACTTCAGATCCTTGAAACATCGTCACCTTCTGATACGTCAAATCCAATACCTCCAAATTCTCCAGGTAATTCCCCATCAAATCGAAAAACTCTGGACTTAACCACATCAACGGTACCTTCAACCTCTTAAGCCGTGCACCTCCATCCGATTTATACAAACTCAGGACTATGACCGTGAGTTCATCCAGATATAACCCACGATCTAACCCGGGTTTGAATTGACACGTTAAAACCAACGTCGTCAGTAGATTCGAGATTTGAACGAAATTAGGGGAGAGCTGGTCTAGAAGAGGTTCGTGATTTGGTATCCGATACCACAGGTTGACCGAGGTGAGTTTGGTGAACTTTCCTTTCCCTCTGTTAGGTTCGGATACGGGTATGTCGAAAAGAAATAGTGGGTATCCAAGTGAGAGGAACCTGCTCAACCGTAGGTTCATCAGAGTTGAGTGGTGTCCTAGGATAAATTGATTGAACTCGTCCTCCGCGACAGGACAAAAAGACCAAATATCCAGATGCGAGAGTTGGGGGAATGTACCAAGTGCTCGAAAGAGCATTTCAGAACGGGAAATATGATGATCGCTGAAGGATGCCGCGAGGGAGCGTACTGTGCTTCTCGTCGAATCCGCGATAAACCGTATATCTTCTTCCAACGTCTCGTTGTCTTCCGAGTCAAGCCAAGTCGCAATCCTCAAGATCAACGTATCCAATACGGCGAACTTGGTTCCCGATTTGCGTAGAGCCTCCGCGAAGATGGGTAAAGCACGTCCAGGTCCAAGTTTAAGGTGTAAGCACCTCAACCTATCCGTCCTCAAGCTAATCTCCTTCCACAAATGATAATAGGGTTCCGCAGAAGGGCCGGGTTGACCATTCGGAAACCAGAACGTCACTGTAACCTTTTGGATATTGGCCAATGACGGAATCTGGACGAGTTGTGTCGAAATCCTGATGGATTTCATAGAACGAAGGAGGTTATGATAGAGTTGCATTGGGTGTCGCCAATATCCTTGTTGACGGATATATTTGAATTTTTGAATCCAAGTATGTGTAGGAGCAGTGGACAACCATAGATTCATCTGTGCTTCTTTGGCAAAACCAACTTGCTGATGAAACCATCGTCCAGGTTCGATATGAAGGTGACGAATATGTGTGGCGAGTGCAGGCTCTCTTCGTTAGAGTCAATCAACAGCAATAACGACATGGACCAATAAACCACTTCGACATTAGCCTCTCTTCTCACCAAAAATCAAATCCGAACACATACCTCAAAACCAAATCAACCTTCTCCATCCTCTTCTCATCCAAACTACAAAGCACAATATCTCTAAAAAGAAACGGTCGTCCACAACGATAAATCATTCTATGAACCAACAACAACGATTGTATGTCTTTCAACACCAATAATTCGAATATGGTGACCCATAGTTCTGGTGGCAATCGCAACGAAGTTGCGTGGGTCCTAGATCCGTTCTCTGGTGATAAGGTCGTTACGAGGTTAGTGCCAGTTGTACGCCTGTCCTGGTTGTGGTCGTGGTCATATGCATTGCGAGTGGCGCCAAATCCAATGCGATTGCTCCCAAATAAACCGGATTTGGTCATCCCCTGAAAACGGAATCCACAAACGATGTCGAGTTCGAGGAGGTGAAGAGTAATGAAAGGCCTTCAAGTTGTAATTTCATCCAGCTAGCAGAATTAATCTGTGCAGCAGGTTGTGGGCGTGGTCTAAGGTATGGGAGGGACAAAGGAAATATCCTAGCAAGCGCCACTTGGATTGACCTCGAGGCAATGTCATACGTCCGCCATGCGATTGATTTGAAAGACCTGTTAGACGCTCAAGCTCTCATAGATTATGAATTTTGGTAAGCTTAGATTGAAGACATCATATAACTAGAACTACTCTACATGCGCATGCATACACAAAAGCCTCCTCATCCTCACTCTAGTATCCGCACAGCATCAGGGCACTATACAGCAGGCGTGTAGTACGAAAAAGAGACCAATTGTAATAAGGAGAAAAAAAGGACGGAGGAAAAGCACATAAACCAAGACTAGCTATATCCCAATTATCCTGTGTCGACAACTAGGACGATAATTTACTCTCATCAACCAGCAACCCACCACCCTTTCCGTAGGCTTCGCTCAGTCATCCTTCTTCCCGTTAGCTACCTTCTTCGGTGGCCCTCCATTCGGGAACCCACTCCCATTCCCATTCGCCGGATTAGGCGTAGGCGGGAAATGCCCATACGCAGGGGTTGCCGGTAACGGTACCTGCTGACCTCCATACGGACTTCCAGGAAGCCCATTCGAAGTAGCAGGGCCCTTCAATGGTCCATATCCAAGAGAAGGTGACCTTCCCATAGGTGGTGCAGAAGGTGGGGGTCCAAACGCGCTGCCAGTAGGCGCATACCCTAACCCAATAGGTGTCCCAGGACCTGGTGAAGGTGGAACTGACCCAGGTGCAAGGTATGGTGAATGTGCAGATGGAAGTGGGAATGTTCCATTTGCAGGTGTTCCCGCATAACTGCTGTAAGGAGATCCCGTACCAGGCATAGGTGAACCTGGTACCCCTTCCATTGTCCATCCAGAACCTTGAGGAACGAGACGAGTTCGGGAGCGAAGTTCGCCTCCACCCCATTTACCTCGTAGACCGGCTTTGGCACCGCTCGCCTCTGCAGCTACAAGGCCTGGTGATGAGTCGGAGCCGGAGACAACTTCAACGGCTCGTGTTGTGATTCGGATGGCGTAGCCCATGCAAACAAAGACACCACCAATGACACCAACGCATCTATAAGGACGTCAGCTCCAGCGGCGATGGTGAAGGTTAAGAATCACTGACCTGAGGATGAGCTGAATCAAGGTGGTTGTTCGTTGATGGATGGTAATGCTCATGGGATCCAAGTCAAACTTGAAGAAAATTCCGGGTGTACCGCGGTTGTGTTCAAGCACGCGCGTGTAGTGAGTGACGCTGTATTGGTTGGTGCGAAGAGGCGAGGTCCTGGGGGCGATATACGTGGTCGGCACAACATGAAGGAAGTATTGATATGCCGTGAAGGCTGTGAATGAAAGTATTCAGACAGAATGTACAAAAGAGAGTGTAGTCTCGGCTTACGTTCGGCGGCGACCTCAAAGGAATTATCCAGTGGTTGAGTAATGTCCGGGAAGAAAGGTCCGAAGGAGAATTCGGTGATGACATGTGACAAGTTCATCTCTACGCAGAATCGTCAATAGATAATCTAGCCACACAAAAACCGACGTACTCTCATGTGGGACGTGTTCGAAGCTTGTGTACCCATGTCCCAAGGTGGTTATATGCAGATTAGCTGGCCACGTCATATTCAGCATTATAGGCGCTCCGAAGTTGAAAGGTACCTTACCTGTCACCTTTTTAACAATTAAATGACCGTATACGCGACAAGCCGTAGCTCCTGGTGTATGGTCGTATGTTGGTTTGAAGTCTGGTTGAGCGGTTCTAAGCAGAGTCGAGAAGAATCCGCGAGATTTGCGAGATTGTGCGATGGCTTGACGCGCTGATAATGCTTGTGCATGCTCCCTGAGAAGGATAATACGCATATATTGAGAATGACATTGGAATGGAAAGGCTGAAAGCATACTTGAGCGCAGTTGCCTTGCCAATGTCGAATACGACCTGCAGATTCACATGTAAGTATATCGTCGAATGGAATACGAAAGCAGGACTTACACCATCGCGTTTAACTCCACCACTTAGGAAGAGTCTGTCTCCAACAGCATCCCTAATGTCCACGCTCAAGACTGACAACACATTTGGTTTCTCGAGCGCTCAACGAGTACAACTCCACTCACATTGGCAAGGCATATTCACCACCATATCAACGTTGACAGTCAGATATGGTGACAGATCATTGTCCACACTAAACTCAAAGTGCGGCCAGCCCCAGATGTATTCTCCCACATCGTTCAATACCAGTAGGAAAGCAATGAGACCAATCACCAAGGTCAGGAAACCACGAGACTCTGAACGAGCCTTGTACGTGGAAGGCAGTTTTGGGAATGCGTCGAACTTGGCCAGCGGTGCTGCTGCGTGATCGAGCTTTTCGAGGATGGATTCATCTTGGGGTGCCATGTTGGTGTGAAAGGCTCTGGACGGTAGCCCGTGCGCTGTGGACGGAGAAACAACGACCAAAGGAAGAAGAGAAAGAGAAAGAGAGAAGTGCGTGGAGATTTAGGTTGCCAGCGTGGACCGAGAGTAAATTTCGGCTAAAGTCGTCGCTCTTCTCCGCATCATCCAGCCAGCCCGAGAACTTCAGTTCGTCGTGTCGACGTGTCACTTCCAATCACGTGGACACACCTCTTTTCGTCCCAAAACGGGGGAAATTCACCCAAGGTTTCCCTCCTGAAGCTGACATCCACGGCAGGAATAAGATTTTTTGCGTATTTCCTGGAATATGCCACCAAAGCGCAAAGGAACCTTCGGATCATCGTCTACTAGAACTTTGCGCCCTCGTCACCGAGCACAGTCCACAGATCAACATGAGGCAGCTGCTAGCAACCCCCGCAACAGTAATCTCACTCGCAAGCGTGGCCGCCAAGCGATCTCTGCGTCATCCACCACACCATCAAACGGTCGCGAACCCCCAGCGGATAGGCCTGGTTCACAATCAAGAGATTCTTCACCGTTAACAGTGACGCCAACTGAACTTCAATCACCTGCTATGGCCGCATCAAATCTGGAGCTGTCTCCAGAGCTTCTGCCCCCTTCGCTGAACACAGAGATGGTCATCGGTGTGTTTGAACATCGAACAATCCAACATTTAGATCACAACTGACCATCTATATGCGCATATAGACACCGCCACCACCTCTAACGTAGATCCTGGCCCCGATCAACCGTCAGGGGACCACCAGCCCGAACTCGAAGCAGACATCGCCAATTCTAACACCCCTGTGGACACTCATGACAACCTGGATATGGATGCCGAAGGGGACGATGACCTCGAATATATGGGACCAGTGAACGAGGATGTACCTCTGGAGGAGTGCCCATCACCCATTCCAGAAGAGCCACCCATGACACAACCATCCATGGCCAGAAGTTCCGTCCTATCGCTTACGACCTCCCCAAGCCCTCCCCATGACGCTGATCCAAAATCAAAATCAAAATCCCCCGAATTGCTTCCACCCCCTAAGTCCACTGGCAAAGAGAAAGCCAAAGCCAGATCTGTTACCCCGGAACCTGCTCTGGACGAATCCAACCTGTTATCTGCATATGTATGCCCAATATGCTACTGCCCGCCCACGAATGCAACACTCACACCCTGCGGACACATTTCTTGTGGGCCGTGTCTCTTCGCCGCGGTGAAGACAGCTTTGCAACGGAATACCCTGATGACGGCAGGAGAGGACCGAGGTGCAAAGTAAGTCGGCGTCGGTAGTTTTGTGGCCTTACGTCTTATATGTGCTTTTATTAGATGTCCTGTCTGTCGCGCCAGTATTCCAGGCTGGGATGGCAAGGGAGGTGGGGTCATTGGCCTGAATGTACGGGCCGTACTGAGCCTATGACAGCGACAATGCTATATTCTATCTCCACGTGCGGACTGAATTGCCCACATCAGTAAGCTTTTCCGCGGAGAGGTAATTCCAGCTGGAGTTTTGGCTATCTTTCGCCCTCACGCTCGAGGTGACCAGTGCACCATTTATATCGGTCCTCCCAGCGGATCAGATTGCTCTCTGACAGTTCACCCGCTGTCTCGCTGCCCCAAACCCACAATATCCCGCAAATACGGAAATTGGGCTACCCGATTTGCCTTCGTGTGAGGATAAGCGTGCGAAGAGCCGAAAGGGAAAAAGCTTATCTCGGAACCAAATGAGGTTCCTTCACAGCCGGTGGAACTCTAACCCCATTAGCCCAAACTGCTCAACTTGCCGCCTGCGTCAGCCCTTTGTGGCCAACCTGGCTGAAATGCGTCTGCAACGCTTCCAAAGCACCATGCATGTATTAAAAGTTCACGCCTCAGCTTGGGCTTTGCGGACTGCCGTTATCACCTTGCCCTGTGCTTCTTCCTGGTCGCGTGAGTTGGCTGGTGTCAATTGCTGGGAGATAACTTATCTCGGGGGACCTCAACGTTTTCTTATCTATAACTCCATTCACCCCGAACCAGGGCCTGAATATTATCAAAATCCTCGGCTGGTACCTCTTCGCTGATTACTATCACCCCTTGAGCCATTATATCCACATTGCGCCACACCGGAGACGCAGGGGGGATTTACGGTTTCCTCAGGTTCGTCTAGCGGTCGAATTCTAGCAAGAGGTCCTTGACCAAACCTGGCGATTTTATCCAGAGGAAACCAACCCAAAAATGCCCGCACTTCCATATGAGTTGTTGGCGCTCGTTCTTACGAACCTGCGTACGGATTTCGAAGCCCTTGATGCTTGTTCGGTGACTTGCCGAGCTCTCCTCTTACCTGCTCGTCAATACATATTTGCTTCCGTCTATCTAGCTTATGGGATTGACCACCCCCAAATCGAGCGCTATCAGTCGTTGGCTGCCCTCTTTCGGGCTTCCCCGCAAGTCGCGGTTCTCATACGCGAGTTGAGGATTGTCAATGCTATTATCACAACTCCGCCTGGGGCTGTTAGTGGTGCCGCGGGTACTAGTGGCAGTATGAGCGCTGGGGTGGATTCTCGCCCTGATACTGCGCCCTCTTCTGCTAGTGTAACGCCCACAGCTACCAATCCCAATCCAAGTCCATCATCTTCATTTTCACGCCCACAACCTCGTCCTCTTAAACCTAAACCAGTAGAAGATAGCACCACACGCTGGTTGACATGTCTTGGATCCACCCTCCCTATCATCCTATCCTCCGCAACCTCCCTCGAATCCCTCCACTTCGCAGGTCGTAATCAATCATGGACAGAACTCCCTCGATCTATCCAAAACATCCTCCATATAACATTTGGATTGTCCACATTGAAGGAGTTGGGGTTGTCGTGGATACAGAATGTACCGGAGCTGACATTTCATCAGTGTTCGGGAGTGTTGGCGTTATCGTTTAGGTTGGTGACTGTGGAAGGACATGGACCTGGTGGCGGGCAAAATCAGAGGGGTGTGAATACCGCGGCTTCAAGGCAGTTGCAGCAGATATTTAATGCTGGTACCGCTGGCGGCGCGTCAGGTGGAGGTGGCAATGGATCGAGGATGGGCGCGACAGGTGTTGCACCCCATCTAAGTCCCGTCGCTCCCAAAAGAAAATATCCAGGAACTTTATCATTGAGGGTACACCCTACATCACCTCATTTCTTTCTCGCCCTAGCAGCCAATTTGGATTTAAGATACCTCAGGAAATGTAACGTTGTGGATCCAGTTCCACTTAATGTTACACATGATTTTTTGGTTTCGACTTCGTGGAGGACGTTGCAGAGTATTTCGTTGGATATGTCGACTGTTCCGCAGGGTGAGTGATTCATTATTTGAGGCTTATTTATCTCACTAACGTCTGGATCTTTCTATCTCTATCTGCTATACACCTCGCCTCCGTCGACGCAGTCAACAGCGACTTCAATCTCTCCCAATTCCCCGCCCTCCGTTCTCTCATATTCACACTAGACGCCTACGACCGACTCTCCCTACAACTAACCGTCCGTTCAATCCGCTCAATCCAATCCCCCACCGGCCGTCACATCTTCGAACAACTCTCCATCAACATCTACGGAAACTTCCACAAATCCCGTTCCGACTTGGATCAAGAATGGTTAACCCTAGACACCATCTTATCTTCCTTTCCTTCGCCGTTAACTTTTACCATGCATTATTGTTCACCTCATCCGATTCCACCACACGGTCAGACGAGCGATGGAGAGTTTTTGAAGAGTAGAGTGGCGAAACTTTTGCCTCACCTCGCTGCTAAATCTAGAGTGTACTTTGTTTTTCGTGGTTGGTGAGTGAATCGTTTCTGGTTTGGAACCACCTCGGTTGACGGGAGTTGTCTTTACAGGAAGGTGTTGGTATAGATCAATCAAACGATGTATTCATCGTCGCTATCTTGGTTTGCTTCACAAGTTTTGTTTTGTCAATTCGCATCTCGCATTGTTACTCGCTACAAAGGATAGACAGGGCCGACTGCCCCACACACTAGAAAATCGTGTATTAATCGTTTACGACTGCTTATCTCGCATAGACTCTTGGATGTTAACGTTAGCACGTAGATAGGGAGAAGTAGAGGAGGATTATGACCGTCTTGTTGCATGCACAGCACAATAATTCACGTTGTCACCATCATCACAATCAAATTTAATGACTTTCTTTTCCTTGGATATCGAGATTCCCGTTCCACGCACTTGTATTAGACTGTTTAAGGCTACGCATTCGGAGTGTGATATCATCCAAACGAATTACATCAATACCAAGGCAGCTGTAGAGATAGCGGTAGCGCCCAGAACGGCATAGCCGGTCGCATATGCACCCTTCACATTCATGACTGAAAGGGCAAGTCGACGTCATGTCAATCAACTGTGGTTAGCAGGAAGGAAGGATCTACGTACACTTGCCCATATCCCAAGCCAAATGTCGGACGCCATTCAAAGAGTGGAAAGCAAAAGGAGCAGCAAGAATGGTCTTGCCAGCATATTTCACGCTATCAGGAAGACTTTGAACTACTTCAATGACATGTGCACTATCGAAAGTGCCAGGAGCAATGAGGTAGGCAATCGAAAACCCGTAGAGCACTGCGAGGATTGAGATAAGTCACAAGGGTGGATGACCGAAAGTTAGGATTAAGAACTCACGAACGGCAATACCAACTCCTGCACCACGATGGGCAATTGAAGCGATCCATGTTAATTGGGGTTGATAAATAGTGAAGTGAGGGCTTGAGGGTCGGAGAAGGCGTTGTTTGTTGAGGACTTCAACTTGAGCGGAAGGTTGGAACGATTCTGTTTGTACAGTCCTGCATATATGCGTGTCAAGCACCGATCTCGAGTGCATATGCAGGGTATACTCACCGCCTAGGTACAGAATTACGGAGAATGAGCTGATTCCTAGCTACAACCCATTCCTAACTGTCAGAACCCAGTCGAAGAACCCCACGGGTGTCTGTCTGACCCACCGATTTTGGGAGTGAAAGCAACACGTCTCAATGACGGTCCCAGACCGAGAGCCCTCGTCGACAACGACATGATAAACGAATTTCCTCGACAAAAGGGCGGATTGCGGTGGGAAAAAAAGAGGAGAGGAGCGAGGTGATTGTTGCGGACGACGTCGGGAGGTCTTTGGTTGTCACGTGGTACCTAACCGGATGACGAGCAAATCTCTGGACGCTGATTGGCTGAGCGGGTTTGAGAAAAGCCGGAGAGTCTAGACCCTCATCGTCTCCTTTGTTTTTTCTTTCAAGTTTTCATGCTGGGCGTCAGTCAAGCGGGCGTTTGTATGAAAGAGATTCTCAGCGCTTTAAAGGGTTCCGTGAGTCATTCACCTTCTTCAGTGCCTTTCTGAATCGCGCGCTCATGTGCACTATCCACAGCCTTCCAACCGAAATCATCGACCTCATCGTCAAGTACCTGGATAAACAAACAGCCACCAAATGTTCCTCAATATCTCGACACTTCCTTTCATCTTGTCGAGCAACCACATTTCGTTCTGTCGTATTGACATGGACCCATTTCCATACATACAAAACCAAATCTCGACAACTCCATGACATCCTACGCGGTGCACCCGAGGTCGCTCAATACATCTGGAGTGTCTCCCTTCACCCCATTCGAGAATCGCGTTTTCTTCCTCCAGTGGACCCGGATTTACCCTGGGTTCTAACTCAGCTGAGTTGTGTTAGGGAACTGAAGTTGCTAGCTGCTTCACATAACCATCTCAGTTGGGGGGATCTTTCGGGCGCATTCCGTGAAGCTATCGTTCAAGTCATTCGGTTACCCACTTTAACTCGCCTATCCCTATGCTGGCTTCATAGCGTCCCTGTATCCCTGTTCGAATACACGAATGCTCTCGAACACCTTACGCTCGACGGAACGAGTTTTTCATATTGGAGCGCCACTCCTTCAAAAAATCGTCCAAACCTCCGGTTTTTGAAGGTTACATACGCCACTTACCCTTGGGCCCCACATGAATACATGTTTTACCAGTTAGATCTGGGTAATCACTTCCTTTTCAACAACCTCCGTGAATGTCACATGGAAATTGGAAAATTCAACGAAAATGCTTTACACTCTATATTCGAGCATTGTATCGAGACGCTTGAAACGCTGGAGATTCGTCTTGTTGATAGTACGTTATTTTTTTTCTCGATGAAAAGTGCTTTCAGCTTACGGTTCATCAATGCAGGAATATCACTACGGATGAAGTGGTTCCGATCCCTGCAAAACCTTTCCATCCAACTCCCAAGTCTTTCACGCGGCCTTGTCAGCGCGCGGGACCTTCCTTCACCTTCATTACAGTCAGATCAAGACGCCGAACTCCTAGTCCTAATCGAAACTCTCCAGAGCTTCGATCCCTTACAGTCCGGGCTTCGCCACTTCACATTCTCGTTACTCGATGACTTACCTGAACATGACGAGTTGTCGCCGAAATGGGGACAACTGGATCAGGTCATGTTCCGAATGCGTCATCAAGGATTGTTGCGTTATGTTGGGGTTGGTATGATGCTTCCAGGTGGGACGGGAAGGCCTTTTGGATTCAGCTTTCGGGAGGATGTGATTATACCCCGTTTCCCGATGTGTGCGTCTTTGGATATGTTGTGGGTTCTACCATCGTGTTATCATTCCGTTTTTATGCCATAAAACAGCTCTGCACCTGTATAATAGTTTGTACTGTACGGTATGTATCACAAGTTAACCTGCTGGACAGTTTTACGATAGAAGGCGCTGTATCACATTCACATAATTAGGATACAAGAGTCATGATAGCATTGATATATGGAATAAAAATGTCTGCAAGTGATACTTAGGATGTAAAACCACGACAAAAACAACACGAGTGGCACCGACTACATGATAACGCAATCGGATTTCTTCTTATCTTTTTTCTCCTTCTCCTTCTTGTCTTTCTTCGATTTCTTCTCTAGATCTAGTAGAGCAACCCGCCTCTCGGCTTCGTGCTGTTGCAAAGCGTAATGGTCTTCTTCTGCTTGTAGTTGAAGTGCAAGCGCTTCGCTGTGGACGCATATATGAGCAACAGAAACGGAGGGACAAATAGAAAGAAAAAACACGCACTCGTTCGGTTCAAACCCGGCAGCCACTTCAGCTGCTCTAAGCGCCTGCTCTGCCGTTTGACCAGCGAAATCACCGCCAGCAGGACTAGCTTTAACAAAATCCGAATCTACAAACGTCGACCAACCACCATCGACATCTTCTAGCCTCTCCCACACAATCGAAGGTTCATTCAGAAACACTTGATCCGTCACTAAATGATAAAGCGAGTTGTCTTCCGGGTCTTCACGTTTGTATAAGACGGAGAGGTGGGAGTTGCGGAAGAGGGCTACGAGTGAGCCGGGTTTGAGTAGGGCGATTAGGTTGAAGAGACCGTGGTAGGTTAGTTGTGATTGTGTTGTGTCGAGGAAGTGTCTAACGATGAGAGCTAGTGTGTATAGATGCGTTAGTAACAAGACGGGCTGAAGGTAGTGAAACGCACCTGTTTCCACCTTCTGTCTTTCACCGTCTGTCCATTGGGTATGCATCTGAGAGCCGGCACCGGTATCACCAGGTTCTCCAGCGTCATCCACCACCAACTGGCCTTTAGCAATGTGATCAGCATCTGCTATCAGTGTTACAGCGCTATCATAATCGGGCGTTGCTTCGAGCGCTCGTGATTCTGGACTATCTGGGTCTACTAGCCATCCGTGGACGAGTTTGATTCCAGCTTGTTCGAATAGTTTGAGTTCCGAGCCAAGAGTTCCACCCGGATGAAAAGAAGTCGCGGAATTAAACAGGGGGTTGAGGTCCATGCCCTCTAAGCAAGGTAGAATCGGTTAGTCAAAAGGTGGGGAAAAGCGGGTGGGGATAAGGACGTACTTTGGGTATATGGCATGATCTCGAGAGCGGCAGAGATATCAACATCCGGTGAGCGCTTCAAAAGGTACCCCGCCACCAGTTGAGATAGGAACTCGTATGAAACTGTCTTTCTCTCTGGTGGTAATAATTCGATATCGCCCCGAAGGATCAAGATATTGCCTACACGGTAACAAACGCGAGTTCAGTGACTTATCCCGAGCGCAAAGAGGTGCTTGTACGCACAGATAGCTATAAACGAGCATGGTCTACATCAAACATCCTAAGGACTCAGTATTTCACCAAGAGGGGCAAAATATAAGGGCGGATACTCACCCGTTGAAGTTTTGTGTTATAACTTTGACTTGTTGTAGTTGGTCACCTTTCCAAAAGTGGACTCTCTTTAAATACCAGACTTCTGCTCTAGAAGATTGAACCGTAGGTACGTCCTGTGACGCGGGAGGCGGTGAGGGGAGGAGAGGCTGTTGTTCTGTGTCCATGGCGGTAGGGGTACCGTTGAGAGGAAGAGTGATGGATCCCGGACTGGTGTGGGTTGCCGGTGTTTGGATGAGAGGCTGTTGAGAAACAGCCTTGCGCCAGGCTGGCGAATTCCGAGCCAGCTGCAGCTCGTTTTCACTCCGCAGCGGGCATCTAAATATTTTCTGTCTGCTATCTCGAAATCCGCTAGCAATCTCCGTATGGCTTCCTTTGCGTTCGATGCTGTGCCGTAACTATCCAAATTTATTGTCGAATCGGTCCAACGGGCGACCTGGTTGGCTCAATAATTCTACGCTAATGTGACGGGTTTTCGACAACAACACCACACTTAACTCGAAGCGTCCGTCGTCTTTAACAAAGACATCAATCGAGGAACAATATCTCCTTGTATCCGGTGTGACTTCGCAATCCTGAGCTTAGCGAGGGGCCTCCCTTGGTTTTTCCAAGCCCGAAGCACCCTCTCGAGGATCTGCAGTGATGATTCTTCATATCTACATGACGTTATCCCTATTTCCTCTATTTCCGGTAGGCTGCACCGAAGTTGAGTCAAATCATACCCAACCTCATCCCCCGGACTGGTCGCAAAGTCATCTAAATCCACGTCAGGCATACGCCCTCTACACATGCCGTTCAGATGGATCATAAATGGCTTGATTGCTAGGTGTCGAGGGAAAGTTGTTTGAGATGGATAAGGGGAATGTAACTCCAAAGGTCGATAGGGGCACTCGTCTTCAAGGAAACCACATTTGATATAGCCTGTTGGGTTTGTTCGTCGAGGGTACGTAGGTTTGGTTGGGTGAGAGGACTATCGGGCCATCCTGGAAACATGAAATCGACGACTGGACAGAGGCTTCCCGTTGAGCTCATTCTCCAGATTTTCAGGCTTGATGACGGGAAACTCAAGAAGTGTATGGTATGGAAGGGCTCAAGTTGTGGGTGGCGAACTTCAGCGTTTCCTCTGAGGAGTCGAGAGAGAGCATCAGTAGCATCAGTCTCACGACGAAGGCGGAACGTAAGACATGCCGCATTGTTGAGAGATAAGTTTGATAAGAAGTAGAGAGACTTGTCAACGTCGATAGGATCCAGAGTGAGGGTGGTGAGGTGATGAAGGGAGACCCGACAGCTCTTCGTCTCTGCCAGTGGCAAGGTACATCTCGCCGAAAAGGCCTTTCTCATGGTCAGATTAAGAAGACGAGGTGTAGACATGAGTGCAGAAAGCACGAGACCGGGGGAGAGATCGCGAGGCGGGTTCTCAATGCTAAGGTCGGTCAAATTCAAGTTGCGGGAGAGGAGGCACTGAGGTATATTATTGAACCGACAGCCTATGAGGATAAGTTTCTGTAACCTTGAGGATGTACCTGCGAAGAGGTTTGGGAGGAATGAGTTGGAGGCACTCTTTCTGGTGGTTATGCAAAGAATCCTGAGAGCAGGAGCAGGAGTGGCGAAGGAAGACATGATATTGCCCCACAATGGGGCGGGAATATTCATGGTGAGAGATTGGATGCGGGGTAGTTCCTGTAGCGCAACGGACACGCGGGGGAGAAGGGCCTCCGTGATTGATTCATTCTTCATCGTAATAAGGCATCGTTGAGAACGGATAATCCATTCTTTGAATCCTGGATTATCTGTGGAGATGCCGTCCATAAGGTGCCACATGCCAGAGCGGCATTTCTCCAACGCTGAGAGACGTGGGTAGCCGGGATCCACCTGAGATCCTTGTGAGGGTGTTCCGAGGGGTTTTCCTCATACGCCAGACCTTGCTGAAGGATAGAAAAAATGCGAGTTAGAACTTCCTCTGGGAGCCGGTAAACGAAAGAAAAATCATTGTGGAACCCCCGCAAGATACGAAGGTTGTACTCTAGCAAGTTGATCTTCTTATCAACTTCTTCGAGAGTCAAAGGTCTGGCCAAGAAGTCGGAATCCATTGCTGGTGTTGTGGGTGACTGTGGGTTTTTTGTCAAGTTGGCAGACAACGCAAAAACGGGACCTCCGGCGATCGCCGAACGGGTGGCTTTTCTTGAAAGACCGAATCTCTGCTGCCTCCTCCCCGTCCATGGGCGATTGTTTCTGCGGGAATGCCTGATGGACCGTGAACCACTTCAATACCCGCTGGAATTTGGTTGCGCATCCTCAGTGAACTTTCTCTCGAAATGCAACATAACACGAATCCATCACGTTACCCATGTTCGAGTCGAGGCCGTGTCAACTTTGACGTTAACATTCTGGTCTTGACCACAACCGAATCGCATTTTCCCCAGGAAGTCATCAGTAAGTCGCAACGCGTTCTCTGTCTGGACTTACATCATGAATTTATCGTAGCTGATCAGTTCTGGAATGGATCTGGCAACAACACTCCCAGCCGAACTGTGGTTGTACATCTGTGATTTTCTTCCAAGAAAGGACATTTTAAAGCTGTCCACGGTTCACCCTATACTTCGTGCCTACGCTCACCCACACACCTGGAAAATCCTGACGCTAGAAACCGCTCATGGCGCAAGCAACGAGCAGATGACGGTCTTGCTCGGGTATGGATAGCATATATCTTCCTGACCGCAGCTGATTATGGTTCCAGAGAGCCTGCCCTTCGTTCCTACGTAACGCAGATCGTGATTAAGGCTACTACTCCTAGGCGGGCCGGGGTTTGGGAGCAGCCATTTCTACATTTGCGCCATGCCTTGCTTTCCTATCAGAGTACCAGTGCAATCCTCGAAGTCGTACCAAATCTCGAGAATGTTCGAACACTCAAGATCTCGGCCTGGTTGTCAGAAGAGGCTTCCCCCACTGCCCCGATTATCTATAAAATTCTCTCTAGAACCACATAGTCACCAAGCTCCGTTGCCTTCACCTTGAACTAGGCTCCCGAGAGACGCTGGAGATCTTCTCTTCGTCCCTTCGGGATTCGGCCGTGGTTTTCGAACATATCAATGCCCTCATACTCCATCTTTACGTCGGCCAAGGCACGGAGTTCATGGAAAATGTCCGGACCATCGCAGATGCATGTAGAACTTCGATACAGGCGCTCCGTCTCATCTTCGGATCTTTTAACACCCAGTCGAATTCAGTTGCAGCCGTTTTGAGTTCCCTGGGCGCTTTCCCCCATCTCGGCCACTTCGATTTTACTACCGACACGGACTCTGGCGCCAGAGTCTACCAAGAGTTTGTAATGAAGCATCGGTCAACACTAATGTGCTTGCAGACAACCACACGAAACCCCTGTTTGCTTCCGCTCTCCCTGTATAGCGCCGACCCGAGTGTAGACCCGCCCCGGAACATCAAAGCACTGAATTTTGCACACGAAGTCCCTGGAACTCCCTACTGGTGGATGTGGAGTGGACTCTCCGGCCTGGAAAACCTTGCAAGATACGCAGGGGCTCTTACAACGTTGATTCTGGAGATCATACCAGGTAGTACCGGCATCCGTCGAGGACTGGACTTTCAGGAAGTGACGGAAATAGTCACGCAACTGGATCAAAAGCCACATGGTGTACTCCTCGAGAGACTCAAGTTGACTGTTTCTCATCTACGTCCCCAGCTCATCGACCTAATGGCGAGCTATCTGGGAAAGTTGCATATACTGGACCTGACGTACATGATCTTGGTAAACAAGGCCGGGCAAAATACCAACGAGGTAGGCCGATCCTTCGTGTCGTCGTATCTCCACTCACCTGAAGTTAACTGTCCTCAAGATTGGAAATTACAGTCCGTTGATCTGAATAGTGGACGGGGGCGACAGAATATGGATCTGATGCGATTAGCAGCCTCCCGGATTCCTTCAATCCGGGCATATGGTCCATTTGACTGGTCTGATGCCGATTTTTTATCAATACTACTCTTAATCCGATAGCAGTACTCACTTGGCTCCTGAAATCCACTTTGAGGGGCGGGACTTTACCTGTCCTAGGACCCGTCTGTATTTTCGAATCGCATTACATTCAAAGTACAGTCGGTGAATGGCCTCTCGAGTCCTTGAGGTGCGCGATGAATCGATGAAGCTTCGCCCTCGGGCGCGTCGGTATGGATGCCTCATTTTGTTCTGTGCCCAGCTCAATGGATTCCCAAGGTTACAGGAGGTGCTGTGTAAGTTAACATGTGCTCCGTTGGCTGGAAGTATTGCTTTCAGCGGATTCGGCAAGAGGATCGCACGCCATGACGTTTACAGTATTTGTGATTTCGCACAGCTTTGCAGGGTCGTCTGATTCTGGCTCTGCTTTCGGCTATGTCAACCGACAAACCACCTTGACAACGACGACAATCCGACGAGGTTATTCCCCGGTCTTGCGGTCCTTGTGCAGGAAATGCAAAAAAAAATCCCGGGTTGCTGAGAGCTGGAACTGATGGATTTTGGGCCGAATTGTTAACCTCAGTACGTACCACCGGGAGCTTGTCTGCCTGTCTGTATATTTTTCTTCCCTCGGGGGGTCCTACTCTGATGAATCACTTTCGTAGAATGGAGTCGCTGCGCAATTGAAGGTTTGAGGGCCACTAGGTCGACCGCGATCACCGACGGTCGCCACCGCCAGACGCCAGATGGAGCAATCCAAGGCGTCTTGTGCCCGAACTTTACGATCTCAGGCTCCTGAGGTTGACCCATCCTCAGTTTCACCACTCGGGTCTCTCCAATCTGGTAGAGATGCTCGAGGATATAAGTACAAGCCTCGCATGCACACGCGGCTCTTTCCCCCATCATCTTTGACGCCATTTCCCCATGACCTTTTCAACTAAACTTGTTTTTGCCTTGACAGCCATTCCGGCTGTACTTGCTGCTACTCTCAACGTCCAGGTCGGAGCTGGTGGAAAACTTAAGTATGACCCAGAATATGTCATTGCTGCACCTGGCGACGTTGTGAACTTCACCTTGTGAATTCCCTTCTATTATGTCGACCTTGTCCGTAACTCTGACAACCCTTATGACTTTATCTAGCAATCCCAAGAACCATACAGTCACGCAGTCTGCCTTCAACACACCATGCGTTCCCCTGCCCGGAGGCGCCAGCTCTGGATTGTAAGTGATAATAAGTTTCAAAAGTCTTCACGTTCTTACCCCCGTCTCAGCAATCCTGTCACTGCTAACACGAATCCCTTGCCAACATTCCAAGTTCACGTCACCGACACCAAGCCCATTTGGATTCATTGTGAGCAAGCCAACCACTGCTCTTCAGGTATGTTGCTCTTCGTCACTATTCTTTGATATCTAAACAGGCTCTCTTTTATCTTAGGAATGGTATTCGCTATCAACCCACCGGCCACTGGGAATACTTTCGACGCATTCAAGAAGCTAGCTGTAGCAGGTGGTTCTTCAGGTTCAAGTGCTCCAGTTGGGACACCCTACACTTCACCACCACCACCACAATGGACGATAGCCACTGCGACCGTAACCTACGCGAATTCTGTCTACACGACGACGTATACGAGCTACGATGGTACTCCTCGTATGTCCTTTTTACTCCCTCTTACCACCGTTCTCGGTTCTGACTCGGTTTTCTATACAGCGCCTACTCCTGCCGCCGCCCCCGCTGACCACAAGATCTTGATTTCCGACGATGGGAGTTTTGCCTACGACCCGCCTCACATCCAAGCTGCAATTGGTGATACTGTAACATTCGAGTTCCGGGCTGGAAACCATACAGTAACCCAGTCTTCATTCCAAAATCCTTGTGTCAAGTTCGTTGATAGTCAAGGGAACCCCGGCTTCGCATCTGGATTGTACGTAGCTTGTATTTCTCTCACTCCGCCTGCCTTAGCGTTGGTTTTACAGCAAACCTGTTGCTTCTGGCACCACGACGTTCCCCACATTCCAGATTAAGATAAACGATGTATGCCCTTCTTTCTCCCTCTCGTCGGCTTCTCTTACCCTTTTTTATAACAGACCGCTCCCATCTGGGGCTATTGTGGTCAAACGGATCACTGCGGTGACGGGATGGTTTTTGCTATCAATTCCGTTGAGAGTGGTCCCAACAACTTTGTTGCGTTCCAGCAGATGGCTAAGAACATCAATGGCACCGCTCCTCTTCCCACCCCAACTGGTAAGAACTCTGGTATTCGCGGAGCGGCGTTCATGACGCCGACGGGTTTGGTGGCCGCTTTCGCTCTGGTCTTTGCGGTGTTGTAGGGGTGTCGTCGAGTGTCTGGTTTAACGATGAATTATGTTTTTATGAGGGGACCTTTTTATGTCGCGTTGCAATCTCGTCACTGGACTCTTCAGTGGACACCATGGACCCCATTCGTTCCATATATTATAGACATGCAATACGACTCAATTATATTCACCTTTCTGAAAACATAACCGGTTGTTTAGGTGATGACTTTCCAGAGGCTCGGTGTCTCGAACAACGTACGTTCGTGCTTAAGCTATTTCCCAGCCCGTTACCTACAAGTACCATTCCAACGCAGGTAGACCTTCCTGTTCTCCTTTCTGTCCCCTATAACGGTGCTCCTCATTCCTTCAACTTGGAAAAAGACTACACCAGTCGGCACTAGTTGGCCGCCAAGCGGGGGTCGGTTGAAGCCGTGTCTACCGATGCGGGCGTAACTAAACACGGGTGCAATCCACAAAAACATGCGCGAACTCAGGTGACGAATTCGTCCGTTGCAATTGCGTTGGGGGGATGTTGCACGTTATCACCGCGCTGGTCATGATCAGACCGAAACCAACCGAGTTCCGTCACTCCTAGAGATCAACCGGAACCGAAGACACCACGCAGAATATATTCCTCGAGCGCGTGGGCAGGACCACACATGGCGAAAGGGAAGGGAGAGGGGCTTTGTACTCCTGTTAAGAGTTGGCCCAGCATTGAGTAGACTCCTCAAGCATATCTAACATTATTTTAGCAATAGAATCCATTCGTACTACCTTGACCAACACGCCAATGTGTCGTTACCTATCTAATCTTGCAGGGTCTCTTACGTACTTTGTCTTCAAGCCCCAAGACAAACAACCACTCCCAGCTTGAAACCGTCATATCGACATCTTGCATTGCGCCGCCTTGTACCCAGTGCTCTGTCATTGGCACATAATGGACGTTGCGACTACGCTACCCGCAGAGATGTGGTCACGCATCTTCGACCTGCTCTCTCTGGAGGACATCCGAAAAATGCGACAGGTTCATAGCGTTTTTGAGACCTACAGTCGAATGTTTATCTGGGAGTCCCTGGTCCTATGCAGTCTGGGATCAAAGCGGATGAAGCAAGCAGAAGCTATCGTCTGGTGAGTTATCTCGATGTAGAGCTGTTATGGCCATACTTGGCTAACAATACCTCAATACTCAATGTACAGCAACCCCTCGTTAGGACAACATGTAAAGGAGCTCCATCTCCAGCCTAGCATTCCCAAGATGGGCCAGACGGACCCTACAAGACGTCCTCCGATGGATCTCAGAGCGACAATAAGCCTATGGTTTGCAGATCCCCCCATTCGAACGTGGTCCGGCGTACTCAGCCGGATCGAGTGGAAACATCCAATACGATCTTATCGACACATCTCAAAATCCCGGAAGGCATCATCTGTAGCCTCAGCCGTTGTTCCACATCTCACACAACTCCGCATACTTTGTATATCAACTCTACTGGGCCGTGGTGCGCGTCCTAGTCCAGAACCATATCATGAACTTTGGTCAAATATCCATACCAACAACCTCACCACCATTTTCTTCTCACTCTCTCCATTGGCTGCCCTTCAGATCTTCTCTGGAGCTGTACGAAGTTCTCAAGTGACTTTTCCATGTTTGGAGACATTGCACCTGCATGTGAGTTCATATCGCGAGGACAAGTTCGATCTAGACAAGTTCGAGGAGGATATCAGAGTCATTGCAGATACCGGAAGAGACTCGCTGAAAGCTCTGCGTCTCTCACACGTCCCTAGTTATGATCTTAGACCCCCTGCGTCGAGATTGTTCTCCGGGATAGGTTTCTTCCCCAATCTAGCCCACTTTGACTTCTTCGCCTATTTCTGCGACGACGAGACTCCAGTCACCAGATTTATAACGCACCACCATTCATCTCTTAGACGGCTTAACATCGAGGGTTGCGTCCACCAGATATTTCCACGTCTACATGTGCTCGAGATCAACTCCTTCCCGTCTATGAGACTAACTTGTCTCGGGTTCAAATACGAGGTATTACACGACCATGGTTTAGCTTGGGCGCCAATGGGCGAACCTTCCTTGAGATCATACGCAGATAGCCTTACCACACTCAGAATTACGCCCTCGTTCATGGATGCATTTACCTTTCAACACGCAGACCGTCTGGTCTCTAGTCTTTATAAATCACCTGGGGGTGCTCTTCTCCAGCGGCTCAAGATTCCAATAAGTAGTCTATGTCCAGAGGTCTTTGATTTACTCTCAAATGCCCTCGAAAACCTACACGCCCTTGCCATCATGTACAACAGATTAGTTGCTTTTGTGGGTAGTACAGCGAATGAGCCGGTTCGTTATCTATCCTTTCCTTTCATTCTGTCCCTCATACTTACCGAACGCAGAACTTATTCTGGCAAAGCATGAGGGCAAGGACTTACCCAAACTGGAATGTTCGACAGTTCAGTTTGGAAATCATCGGCACCTATGGCGAACCAAGCCGTGAAGAGAAGGAGATTTTGACGTTGGCCATTCCATCGATAACGATGTTTGAACCTAGTAGTTGGTGGGACTTGGACATCCGGATAGAAGAACATCGATGTTGGAAGTAGGGATTAGAGGGGAGCTTTTCCTTGATAGGGACCAGCTACAGAGAGGACTGTAAATGCATATTATGTCTTTCGTTGAAGAACCCGGCTCTGTGCAAGAGCGTGGGTTGCGGGAAAGGACACTGGCATGACCGGGTTATGTAATCCCGTTTCGAACTGAGAACCAGCTGGACCCAACTTGTTACTCAACGTTCAACCCAAGGCACTCGATCGATGATGGAGGTTGTGACTACAATACCAACAGAAATATGGCTGCGAATTTTCCATCTGCTTCCACCACAGGATATCCGGATAATCAGACAGGTTCACAGCGTTTTTAACGCGTACAGTCAGTCCTTTCTCTGGCGATACTTGGTTTTAGGCCGCCTGGAACCAAAGCATAGAAATCAAGCCAAAGCTATTCTTCGGTGAGTCGTACAACGATTACAACTATACTCACCTGGAAATTATACTATGTGACAGTAATCTCGCGTTGGGGCAACACGTAAAGGCGCTTCATATCCAACCAAGCAGTTGGGAGGTGGAGGGCAGCGGGTATGATTACCCACTGGCAATCAAAGCCCCGACAAGCGTTTGGACCGCAGATCCTCCTATCCGGACGTGGGTTGACCTGCTCATTCAGATGAAGTGGAAACACCCCATCCGTTCCTTTCGACATTTCTCGTACTCCAAAAAGACAGTCTCGACAGGCTTAGCTGTTATCCCACATCTTACACAGCTCCGCGTCCTCTTGGTGTCAGCCTGGCATTATGCTGACGTCAAACACCCTAGTCCAGAACCATACCACGCCATCTGGTCAAAACTTCGTACTCACCAACTCACCACCGTTTGCTTCTCGTTCTCCGCATGGTCCGCCCTTCAGATCTTCTCGGGAACTGTACAAAGTTCGCAAACCACTTTTCCTTGTCTGGAAACGTTCTCCTTGGATACGACTTTTCAATTCAACGATAGTTGGGAGCCAGAACAGTTTGAGGAGGCTATCCGCGTCATCGCATCTACTGGAAGAGGCTCAGTGAAGTTCTTACGCCTCTACCATAACAACATTGCTGAGTCCGCTTTGTCCAAGCTATTCTCTGGTTTAGGACTCTTTCCCAAGCTAGTCCAGCTGGACTTCGAAGGCTACTACTCCCAGTATGGAACTCCAGTCGCCAAATTCCTCGCACATCACTCATCTCTTCAAACGCTAAACCTCGAAGGCTACATTGACCAAGTTTTTTCCTGTCTACCCACAGTTGGATTTGATTCTTCTCAGTCTCTAAAATTGACTTCTCTTGGGCTCAAATACGAAGTCAAACGAAACTTGGCTTGGTTAATTGGCGAACCTTCCCTGCAACGATACGCCGACACACTCACAACGCTTGTGATTATTCCTTCGCGGCCTGGCCCTGACTTTCCCTATGCTCTCAGTTATCAAGACTTGAATAGGTTAACTTCAAGCCTTTATAAATCCCCTGGAGGAGCCCTCCTCGAACGACTCCGGATCCCGATAGTGCATCTCTGCCCGGAGGTTTTTGAATTACTGTCAAATCGCCTTGAAAACCTGCACACCCTCTGCATCCTCTACCACTCATTAGTCACCCGTCTGGATATTGAAGCAGCAGAGCCGGTTCGTCATACAACGCTGTTACGTCCATGACTCATAGCAATTTCTTAATCTAGACCGCCTTCTGGCAAGAGATGAAGAAAAAGACGTATCCTAATTGGAAAATTCGACAGTTTTGCCTAGACCCCATCTCCAGTATGCCGTCAAAACTGAGTGGTGAAGAACAGGAGATTATGAATCAGGTGATTCCGTCGATAAAGACCTTTGATGCTGGTGATTGGTGGCATTTCCAAGTTAAAATCGAGTCTGGGGTTCAATGACGTCAAAGGTAGAGTCATTTCACGTAGAATTCGGGTGCGCTATGGACCTACATGGACGATGAAGGGGGTCATTTTCTGAGCGAAGCACTAACGAGTCAATCTGACTGCCAGAACGTGTTGTTGGCGAAGCACACGAGGCGTAATTACCATGAGGCGAATACCCTGCTGCCAACTCCCAATTCAACTCACTTCGGATTCTAATAGACTGTTGATGTATTTCCAACTGACTCGTTACCGCGCATACCCAGCTGGGCAGCAGGGCTCAAGGTCAGATATAAACTCTTCTCCGTTCAACCGACATCTCTCATCACCCAACTTCACCTTCAATCAGTCATGGTTCAATCTTGGACCCTGCTCAACGTCGACAAACGCCAAACCAGCGGCCAAATAGGCAAACTTGGCGAGTTCTGGGCCTCTGGCACAGACCGTGAACTGCTCTATCGTCTCCTCGTTCCCGTCACCGATTTATCCACCGAATCCATTGGCGCCGGCATCAGCGGCTGGGCTGGGGACCGAATCCTCTGCGTTGGAGACAACAACGAGGATGTACCCGACAACCTTCTTACCCAAGCCGAACAAGATGCCTTAGGTGGGGACCCGTTGCAGGACTATGCTGAAGGAAACTATCAATTCGTGTTGAATGTGGTGGTTGATGCAGAAGAAAAACAAGCTGCTTATCCGGTTGGGAAAACTTGGGTGTTGCGGAACTTGTCGAAGATGGTGTATGTTCGCCTTGATGTGCTTGACCAAGCGAACTGTGGAGGCGTGGAACAGGTGTTGCTGTGCTTCATTTGTTGGTCTTCTGATCCTTCTTGTGGGATAGAGTTCTTTGAACCTCGTGGAGAGTGGGCTGGGGATAGGTTTGATATCAACCTTGTCGAGGTTGTTGAGGGAGGAGATGAGATGTGGACGGATGTCACTCAGAATGCTATCGATATAGTTCAGCCGTTTTGGAATCAGTATACTCTCTGATTGAAGCTAAACTTAGAATTACGATCTGTAGTAAGTACGAGGATTCCTTATGTTCGAACCGAGAGCTCGTTTTTGATTTCGCCCAGGCCTAAAACCGCAGATCACCAAGACGAACATAGCTGTAAAAAATGCGATGCAAGGTCATCGTCCTTTGGGACAGCAGATTGAAGCCTCGCAGACATATCTTCCGGGAGGGTGATTGCAGTATCCATCTGTCGATATTGTGTTGGGTTAATGTTGGAATGGTTCTGGTCGATGCTGTGTGGAGGTAATGTAATCGTCCACCCAAAGCACTTTCTCGGACTTGCCCACAACCGTAGCGACTGTCGCCCATGACCAAAAGCTCTCGAGTTCCTCGCCAAAGGAAAGTGGACCTGGCTACCACTCTACCTGCAGAACTATGGCTGCACATCTTTGAACTACTTACTATTCGCGACATCCAAATGGTGATGATGGTTCATCGCGTTTTTTATAATTACAGCTGCCCGTTTATCTGGCGTAGCTTGATGCTCTATAGCCGGGAATCGAAACACCAAACCCAGGTCAAGGTTCCGTAAGTTACAATGTCAAGTTCCAAAGAGCGGATATTCACCTCCAATGCTCCATACAGGATCAAACACTACTCTCCGAAACGCGAAATTGACCAGCAGGACGACGAGGAGCTTGTTTGACGTGAACGGGAGGCAGGACACCAATCAGCCCACTACGAGCTAATGCTGCGGTGTCTCGAAGAAGGCCCGTATGCTGGCAGAGACATAACCGGCATGAAGCTTTGCATAAGAATGTCAGCGCAGGTCCGAGCTGCAGTTGCAGCATGGAGGCGCTGTTATGAGCAGAACATGAGAATAGCTTCAACAACCTTGCTCAGCAACGGAAGATCTAACTTCATTGTGTCCACGCCTGAGGTAGGGAAAAGCTTTCAGAAGTCAAATAAAAATTATCAATACAACCCGAAGTGATACACACGAGACTTTACAACGTCTTCCCCCATCTGTGAGGACAGTGATATCTGGATTTAAATGTCTAGGAAATCAGGGTCTTCATCGACAAGTAGATCCAGCAACTTGAAAAACGACGCAGCGGGGAATCCAACCACGTTGTGATAGTCTCCCTCTACTTTTCTGACAAGAATGCCGCCCAGTCCCTATGCAATTGGTTAACAACGTTCAAGACATGACCGACTGGTAGACGTAGATCGGCTTACCTGTATCGCAAATCCGCCAGCACGATCGATCCCTTCACCGCTATCAACGTATGCCTGGACAATGTGTTCGGGATTGTCGGCAAAGTAAACCAAGGTACGCTCGTCGATGGACCTGGTATTGTATTTAATTAGCATTCAGCCTGGAAAGGGAAAGAAAACGAACGTGCTTGATATTATAGCCGGGGGCGGTTAACACAGGGTACGCTGCAAGACAGAGGCAATGTATTATCGGGTTCTGTTAATAAAGGAACACACAAGCAAAGGAGAAAACGCACCGACACTGAGACCCGTCACCACTTCGCAGACCTGACCATTCATGTCCAACAACATCCGTAGATTATCCTCCTTATCTTTCGGCTTTTCAAGCAGTTCTTGTGCTGCGCCTGGTAGCATTGAATATGATATCTCCGATGTTAAAGGTTGGGCATGTGTGAACACCACCGTATCCGCTAAGGCACCTCGATGTCAAACAGGCCTAGATGCACGACAAGGACGTCATACCAGCAATGACGAGAT